>JAIFAC010000096.1:164866-169866 GCA_026545765.1 Plantago major | reverse complement strand
TCGGTTCGGGCCGAAGAAGCAATGGAACTCGATCATTATCAAACGGACTGCAATCTTGTTCTGTCTGTCCGTGAAAGAGAGCCTTCTATTTCTAATAGGCCATGAACTAGATCCGACTCATTCTCAATGAGTCCATAAGAATGATGCCATTTTTTTCATCGGGTCCGGGTAGAGACCAAAGATCTTGAGCGACTGATCCGGCAGAACAAGTCAAAAGATAAAGAAGTAGCGTTAATTTCTTCATGCTCGTTCCAAGTTCCGAGTACCATTTGTACAAATAAGAATCCCCTTCCTTACATAAGTTCTTCTTCAGATAGATAGATATAGGATCTATGAGGCAATTACTTAGAAGTACATTTTGTGCTACAGCCCTTCCTATCTGATAGAAAAGGATCCCATGATCCTGAACCGATCTTACCTGGGATCGCAAATCCCAAGTTTGTCTATGAAGAGCGGATCTAATTGTATTAGTGTCTATAATGGATTTCTTCTGTGTAATACTAATCGATAGGACCTCATTACTAAGTGCTACAAGATCTCGTGGATTGTAACCCATGGTTATGGACCCGAATCCGTTAGTATGGAACATTTTCTTTTCAAGTGAAATCCCCTCGTATAGGAAAGCATGAAAAAGTGCTTTTGTTGATGTGGAATAAGAAGCCTTCGTATCTTAATGCACGTATTTAATTTATTCGGGGCTATTAGAGCGGGATCCACTTTTTGGGGAATATGAGTCGAAGCAATAACAAGAATATTTCTATTGGAGCATCCTTCAGATAGATGGTTCACTAATAGACCTAGGGATAAGTAATTCGACTCATTCACATCCAGATCATGAATGTTTGGAATCCATATTATGCAAGGAGACATCGCTTTTGCTAATTCGAATTGAAGGGTGGGGCCTAGTTCCGACATCCTATCTATAGTTGGCGCATTCATCATAGTTAGCTCTTCCAGCTCCGTATCAAGGTCAGGATCCATCTCGTCACTAGCATCAATCGCGTCACTAGCAGCGTCACTAGCATCAATCTCGTCACTACCACCAACCTTTATCTCGTAATAATCCTCATCTTCATCCTCATCCATAACTTTTGGCTTGTTATCGTTCAGAAATACCGTAATGAAAGGAACATAGGAATTTGTAGCTAGGTATTTGACCAAATAGGAGCGTCCAGTTCCTATAGAACCTATCACTAAAATTCCCCTAGAGGGGGATAAGGCTAAGCGGAGCGAAAAGGGTTTTCGATGAGATGGGCAGTGCAAAGTAGTAGTCCCACACGAAGTTTGGGAATAAGTGATTGTCTGATAATGAGCAAGGAATACCCGTCTTTCTGCTAAACAGGATGGATTGAACTCATAATTCAATAGATCCTTTTTATGAATATCAACCAAGTATCGTAAGTAAATTGCTCCCGGTTCTTCAATCATTTGATAACCAGAGTCATTCTTTGATAAACGATCACTATGAGTCAGACTCAATAGAATTTGATCAATCCTTTGTTCTGTCGTTAAGGCGGAGAACTGAACCAAGAATTCTCTTTCTTCATCATCAATCAAATCACTGTTCGCGACCCAGGATTCTATTTTATCATCAACCCAATCCCCGTTCCAGTTTTTCCTTTTTCTTATCAATGAATAGATCTCTTTACTTGTATGACTTAGATGTCTCGTATTTCTCGAAAAAGTGATTCGATTGATGGGATTTGATATGAGATCGATGAGATTGATATTCAAATATATCTTCTTAGAACGGAATTGTTCCAGAGCAACTAGAAAGAGATTCTTTACCCAGAAAGAATTTGGTTCAGATGTAGGATACCTATCCAGAAGTTTTCGCAACTCAATCATAGATGATTCCATCATCAAAGATTTGACCTTTTCGAACTCTGTCTGTAACTCACTAGAGGCCCCGGAAACAAAGAGAAGCTGGGTACAAACGAGATATCCAGCAACAACAAGAAGGAAAAGGATTGAATAGAAGAACTCCCAAACACTTGGCGATCTCAGATGTGTCGATATCAATGGTGACTCATTATTTCGATGAATCATTTCTTCGGACAGAAGAACATTATGTAAACACTTATTCGAAATCTCACTTATCAGATTAAGACGCGCTTTTTTCCAAAGAATTCGCCACGATCTACCCAATCTATGCCTAATATCCCGAAAGATGAATACCAATTTTTTACTGCTACTTCGTATTATGGATACCAATTTTTGACTATTACGTAGTATCAGCCATAGTTCTGGAAAAGTATCTGAAATCGGCAATAGGTCTGAAAAAGTATCTACAAAATTATCTACAAATATCCAGTACCCTGTCAAGAACCATGGCATATATGTTTGGAATAGATTCGATTTTGAGAGAGTTGAAAGAGCCCTTTGTTGAAAGGTTCTATACATCTGCCCTTTCGCAAGGCATTTCTTTAGACAAAGACGCCGTTTTTTCCTCTTTTTGCATGGTAAATCTTTCTCAGAACATGGAGTGGGAATCAAACCCATGTTTGAATTGAGATACTGATGCAAGTTCTTCTCTTCTGAATCCGATAGATTCCTAGCTGAAAGAGGTTGACAACAAGTTCTTTCAAAATGCACTCTTTGTCCCTCTGTTAGGGGTGTTCCAGAAATGTCTGCGATCGAGAAACTAGTTCTACGGACGAAGGGATCGTATCGACTTGGAAAATGGAAAGATTTGTACAAGTTATACGTTTCGTCACCACTTTGTGGAAAATCGTTAGGTATGAATATGTTAGATACCTGTGACTCGATTGGTGAAATAGTCTCTCTCCCCCCAAAAGCATATTCGACGGGCAAAGAAAATATTTTGTTGCGAATGAACAAGATATTGAGGAATTGTCCATATGTCAAATCAGAATTATGGATATGGGCCTTTTCCACAGAAAAGGGGAATCTTGTGTTAGAATAGAAGCAGAAGTGATGTGGATTATTCAAGAATCGAAGTCGATTTGCTTTATAAAAGAAGATATCAATGAACTTCGATGAAATGTTTTCACGGGATTCAGCCAATTGTCTTGATTGTGGAATATCATTGAGAAATAGGAATCCGCCCTATCAAAGGATTTCCCGCGATTTTTTCTTGGGTCAATCATCCACTTTGGTATCTTATTGAACAAAAAGGGTGCTATTTTTCCTCCATTGACCAAGAATTTCGATTTTCGGGAAGTATCATGATCGTCCAATAAAAATGGTTTCCATTTTTTCAAATGAACAATTGGAAGACCTATCGATTCTAACAACTGATTGCCGAGTTGATCATACGGACCTTTCCACCCATATAGATCGATCTCGGACCTATGAATGGGGATATTCCCGAAACTCACACAGAACACAGGAAGTGAGTTAGACAAAAGAAAATAAACTTGGAAAAAAAAAGAAGTGACTTGGACAGAAAGAAACGAAGTGTCTTAGCCAAATCTTTTTCGTCGATAACCTCAGACCAATCAATCGAATATGGATCAATACGTAATCGATCGAACACTATTTGAAAACGGCTCTTCTGCTCAGAAACGAAATCTTCCAAATGTTCCTGGAAATTCTTGCACCATTTGTGTCTATATGCATCAGGATCCCGATTCATCGATGTCTCGGTTCGAGAAATCAAAATAAGAGGATCGAACCATTTCTTCTGACTTTTTTTCAAATTCGATAAATGTTGGTTGATCCTATATTTCATTCGAGTTCTATGATTCAGAGTATCCTTTCCTATTTGTCCTATTTGATGCCTTTGAATTCCATATTCGAAATTGTGGTCGGATCGATTCATTAAATAGAATCGATTCAATACATTTTATGGACCCATAGGAACTATATTGGATTTGAATCAGATTGCGGATCAATCTATATTGATTCACTGCCTCCATTATTTTCTTCCTAGCAAATAGCACTTTTTTTGGTTTTGGATCCAAATCATTCCCGCAGGAGATCCGGACCCCTTTTTTTCTGATCCTTCGAGAAAAAGATTGATTCTCTTCAGAAAAAATAGGAGGTAGAACCAATAAAGATTTCTTTTTCGATTCATCCCTGGCCTCATTCAAGAATGGTTTTTGATCCAATCCGCAGGAATCAATAGAAAAGGCAAATCCCTTATGATACACCAGATCCGGCTCGGTTATTGATAGAGTGAATAGATCTGCCATTTCTGGAAATCTATCTTCCGATGCAAAATCATGGTCTAACGTGTATCCTTCCCTCTTCCGGTCATGGAATAGATAAAATAAATCAAAATCCGGTTCATCCTTCAGAACCCTATCACACCCCGGGTCGGATGAAATAGGATTAATTGAGACCGTCTTTTGTAAATACATAATTCTCTTGAATAGATTACCCAGTTCTTTATTTTCCGATCGCCTGCAAGGGACAAAAGAAAAATCTTTTTGTTTCTTCAACCACCTCGGATCTCTAGTGGACCTCTCGATAGGATTCGAACTCAGATGAAGTTCGGACCATCTAGCAGAGAAAATGGAATGGATAGGAAGAAGCCCCCTCAAATAGAGATTTTTTCTTTCGACCAAATTTCGATTGTTACTACGATATATAAGGACCGCTACTACAAAATAGAGTATTACACCCTTGATCGTGAAATATCGATTCCTTGTTGAACCCTGTGAATTGCCGGAAACTAAGATGCGAAAAATTAGGGGGTCGAAGAGTTTTAGAAAACGCTCTTGGTCGAAAAAAATGTGAATGAAAGACCCTACTGAATTGCATTGCGTCCATGAATCTAAGAAATAGTGCGAATTCTTGATCTCTCTCAATATCTCTCTCAACTCAAAACTCCAGGATTTCCATTGAGACCTTTGCATGATTATACTCTCCGTGTATTGTATTGTAGGTTGGATCCGTATTATTCTACGGAATAATATAAATAACTTGATCTCTCTCAATATCTCTCTCCACTCGAATTTCCGTTGAGACCTTTGCATGATTATACCCTCCATGTGTTGTATGGATTTCTATAAATCCATTTGTTGGATTGATTT
>JAIFAC010000096.1:143269-158269 GCA_026545765.1 Plantago major | reverse complement strand
TTTACACCTCCATTCCATAATATAGAATGCCAATAGTTAGGATTCAGTAAAAAAAGATAGAATCCACTCGTGGGAGAAGAAGCTCTTCCCGTATCAGGCACTAATCTACTTTTAACGTCTAATTAGATCGGGAAATTATTCCAATTAAGAACAAAAGCTGGTTGCTTTTTCTTTCTAATAAAAAATTGAAGCCCTGGGGCCATATCCATTTATTCATTCGACCCAACTTTCTTTTGTTCCATTCCAAGAATTTCAACAGGGTTTTCTACCGATCCTATAAAAATGAAATACGCTTGGAACTTTCCATTGATACGACATGCTATTTTTTCCATCCATTCCCTTTCAGGATCAGTCGCGGTCTTCCAAACTTTTCCAATGGTATGGACGAATTCCTCGCTTCATCTATATGTGTAAAAGATTCTAGCCGCACTTAAAAGCCGAGTACTCTACCGTTGAGTTAGCAACCCGAATAAAAGCGAAATGAAAAAAAATGTAGTTTTCAACTCAGGGATGTTATAGATACACTATAAAAATCAAAAATCAATCAAGTTGAATTGAAACAAAGAGAAAGGAGATGAACTAATCAAATCATTCAACAAATAAAAAAAACAGATCATTTGAATTTGGTAAAAAAACCTATGGGACGGAAATAAATGGACCCCTTCTCACTTATCAAGATGAATTATATTTGTTCGATACACTGTTGTCAATATAAAAAAATGGTGAAAAAAGAATAAACTGGAATAAAGAAAAAGAAATTGCATTTTATTTGAAATAAAATTAACAATCCAATAATATTCAACCTCTATTAGCACTACATATCTAATCTACATATTGTATAGATAGATACAATAAAAAATCTAAATGGAAGAAAAAATCGTTGCATGATAGATGGATTTCATCAATCTAAGTGGAATAAGTAAAGTAGATTTCTTTCGGTTAGTGGAGTTCTAATGAAAACCGCACAATTGAAGGAAATGTCCCGATTTTTTATTTATCGTATCAAGTTTTTTCGTTCTAGACCGTCAGATTCGATGGAAGCAATGATAAATAGATACGAATAGAACAGAAGGGGGGGGGGGGGGGAGTTAAAAAACCAAGGATATAAAAACTATAGAAAATTCTATACAAGTTGGTACCCCCCTGGGTATTACTGTAATTTAATTTCGTTTGATTGGACGGAAGTTCCTTAAAAACTTCCGCTTTCTTTAAAAGATTATGAACAGTTACTGTGGGTTGAGCCCCTATTTTGAGGAAATATAGAATAGCAGGAACATTTAAATAAGTTTGGTTCTTTATTGGATCATAAAACCCCAGTGTTCTAAGGTCTTTTCCTTCTCTGCGAGATCGAACATCAATTGCAACAATTCGATAGACGGCTCATTGGGATAGATATAGATGAACAGGACCCCCCCTAGAACCGTATAAGAAGTTTTCTCTTCGTACGGCTCGAGAAAAAATGATTGAATTCAAAGTTTTGTCTATGTATATATACAATTCGAATATTCTAATAAATCAATGACAAAAGAACCTATAACATAAACTATACTATGATTTCAGTCTTTTTTATTTGCAGGAAGAAAATAAAAAAGAAACCATTCGTACTCATAACTCAAGTTAGATAATTTTCAAAGAAAATCTTTAGTCAATTTCATTTATTGAGTGGTCTTTACCCCGCTTTCTTTGTCTCGTTTAAAATTCGATTTAGATTCTTGAGTTTGATCCAATTCTTGAGACTAGCGAGACAATTCAAACGGCATTTCCTTGTTTTTGGATCCTTATTTTTTGATTTTAAATCATTGGGTTTAGACATGACTTCGGTGCTTCTTTTCTTAATGCTTTCAAAATGGCAGCAACATACCCCTTGTTGATTAAAGAATCATACGGACAGTTGATTCCCCGTGATACACTTTGAATCCAAAAAGTTTGATCAATTGCAACAAGTTTTTTTTGAATTGCAAACTTGTTTGAATTGGATCCTTCAGATTTGGATATATTATATGGAAGAAGATATATTTACGAAGTTGTTCGGATTGATTGGCATTAACCCTAGATTCTTGACCCCGAAAAAGAACTGAATCCTTTTCTACTCGAGCTCCATCGTGAACTATTAACAACTCCCCCAACAGGAAGGGTTCTTATGTAAAAACAATGTCGAGACAAGAGCACCTTCATCATTTATTACTAGATAAATGGAAAATGGTGGATGAAAAAATCCACAAAGGATCATATCCTTCAAGTCACACGTTGCTTTCTACCACATCGTTTCAAACGAAGTTTTACCATAACATTCCTCTTATTTGGAACTGAATTGATTCAATCGTGGAATCATGAATAGTCATTGGTTGAGTTGTACATAGCCGTCGTACTCTAGATCTTATATTTTCTATGTATGTGTAACTTCTATATAGGAGATATGTGTAATATGGGTAGTGGAATTATTTTTCTGAAAAAGTCTTAGCATGACAGCAACTTTAACATACCTAAATCTATTTTTAGATAAAATAGAATAGAAAGGAGTAGAAATTTAGAATCTATAAATATAAACAAATAACGTTTTGAATCTTCATCTTCAAGTGATTGATATAGAATAGATTCCACCTTTTCTACTTTTTGAATCCTAGAAATTCCATTCTTGTGATTGAACTAAAACGACACGTACCATATAACCAAAACCCTATAGATAAGCTAAACATTTCTTCATTTTAAATGGATTTTGGTTAACATATTTTCAATACTAATCTTTTCATAAAGTGCAAAAAAATAGGGGATAAGATAAACCACCCCCGCCCCAATCATTTCATCGATTTCCAACTCTGCATTTGAACTAAACACGAAATACCAAAAAAATGGATATGCTCTGGGACGGAAGGATTCGAACCTCCGAATAGCGGGACCAAAACCCGTTGCCTTACCACTTGGCCACGCCCCATTTCCATTTTAAATTCACACTAAAAAACAATAGTCTTGTTATTGATTTTTTGTCAACTCCAGTCCAAAGATCTATATATCTATAGAATATACTGGTATTAGGATTTTGATACATATTATTCTAGATTATAGATATTATCTATCTATAATAGAATATAATTGAATTTATTGATCATTACATAGAATTCAATTAAGATATTGTATGAAAGTATGATTCCTTCTATTCTCCTTTGAGAATTGGAGGATTTTTGATTGGATGGATTTCAAGAAAAAGAAAGAAGGATTTTTTGTATACCTTACCGACTTTCTTCCTTTTTCCGTATCTCAAAAACTCAATCAAATTGCAATTATCTCCAAGAACAAAATGTCTGCTATGCTTAATACCGCAAGTTTGATCTGTATTAATTCTGCCCTTTATTTGAGTCCTTTTTTCTTCTTCGGCAAATTGCCTGAAGCCTATGCTTTTTTGAATCCAATCGTAGATATTATGCCAGTCATCCCTTTGTTTTTTTTGCTCTTAGCTTTTGTTTGGCAAGCTGCTGTAAGTTTTCGATGAAATCTTTAATAAAAATATCCTAGAAAATGAATGCATGATTTTTCGCGAAAAATTGCTAACAACTGCAAAAATCAGATAGTCTGAACCTTAGATTCGGACACTAAAATTATTGGATAGTCGCCAAAACTCTGGTTTACCCGTATTTCCTCATTTTAAATCCTTTATTCATTCCAGGGAAAGACCCTAACCCCATTAGGGTCTCCCACAACATCTAATTTGAATAGGAAAGTATTTTTTTAATGAAAAAAAAAATACGATTTCTTGGTTTCAAAATATGTGGTAGAAAAATGGAAGATCTATTCTCTTTTTTTTTTCAAAAAAACTATCTTGGAGATTGTGCAATGCTTACTCTGAAACTCTTTGTTTATACCGTAGTGATCTTTTTTGTCTCTCTCTTTATTTTTGGATTCCTATCTAATGATCCGGGACGAAATCCGGGACGTGAAGAATAAAATCAAAATTTTTTTTCTTGGTTTATTTTCGAATTTTAGCAGGATTTTATCTATTCCATTACTCCACACGTTTAACTAAGATTTCAAAAACGAAAAAAAAATAAATCAAGTCATCAACGGAAACGGAAAGAGAGGGATTCGAACCCTCGGTACGAATAACTCGTACAACGGATTAGCAATCCGACGCTTTAGTCCACTCAGCCATCTCCCCCAATTTAAAAAGATAATTACTACGTTACACATAATGTAACGAGTCCGTCCTTTTTTCTCGCCTTTCTCTATTCTATTATATATATATAGAGAGAGATCTACAAATCAGGAATTAGATATATATAGAGAGGGAGATCTACAAATCCGGAATTTCCCTTATCTACAGGAGGGGCTCGAGCGCGCCTTTGTTTTGTGTTCATTTTGTTCGAAAGGCCCTTCCCTTTCTGATGGCCCGGCTGGATACTGACCAGACCGGGCCCTTTTTTTGTTCCAACAAATTGGAAATAAAGAATTTTTCTCTTACATATGATTTGAAAATTTTATTCAATTTATTCAATTGAATCTTTTAGCTTAAAGCAAGAACAATAAAGAAGAAAACCTATTTACATTCTTTATTATTGTTCGATTTTCATTTTCCGAACTAAAAAAAACATTGTTGAGTCTTCCACAATTCATTTTTTTAGTGTTTTTTAGTGATTCGTATCTATTAAAACTTAGTCCATTTTGATCTCCCCTCGACAAAGCTCAACACTCTTGTTTTTTTTGATGATTCTTTGACGATCCGTTCGAAATTCTCTTGGTCGACAAAAGGTCCGTTTGTATACAATAATCATATTGTAGCGGGTATAGTTTAGTGGTAAAAGTGTGACTCGTTCTATTAACCCTTTAAAAGTTAAAGGGTCTTTCGGTTTTATTCCATATTCCGATCAAAAACTTTATTTCTTAAAGGGATTGAATCCTTTACCTCTCAATAAGAAATTCGAGAAAAAAGTACACATTCTCGTAATTTGTATCCACGAGTTTCTTTTTATTTATAAAGGGAAAGGTTGGATGATGAAATTGCGAAACAGAATTTTCAGTTGGATCTAGACTTCCAATCGAATAAGTATGAGTAAAGGATCCATGGATCAAGCTAGAAAGTCAATTTCTAATCGTAACTAAATCTTCCCTTTTCTTTTCTTAAAGAAATAAACGGAAGCAAAATAGCTACTCAACGATGACTTTGGTTTACTAGAGGCATCGGCATATTGTTTTAGCTCGGTGGAAAACAAAACCCTTTTCCTTAGGATCCTTTCAAATAGAAATAGAGAACGAAGGAACTAGAAGGATTGTTAGAATTCCCTTCTTCTAGAAGGATCATCTAGAAAGCGATTCATTTTGTTTGTATTCGGGCAAAAAGCTGACGTAGGTGTTATGGGTATAATTTTGTTCACATCTTACATCTAAGAATTTACTCATTTTCCATTTCCATAAAGGAGCCGAATGAAACAAAAGTTTCATGTTCGGTTTTGAATTAGAGACGTCCAAAAGGCTGAATTGACGTCGACTATAACCCTAACCTTCAAGCTAACGATGCGGGTTCGATTCCCGCTACCCGCTTATTTTTCCCCTTTTCCAAATATTCTGTCAGAGCTTCTATTCATTTCATATAACTATATAGATAATATAGTTATGATTCGGATTAATGAATCATTGAATATAGAATTCCAAAAATTTTCTCATATACAATCCTATTCTTTGTTTTCAATCAAACAAGAATAGGAAAAAATCGGAATGAATGGCGTCCATTGTCTAATGGATAGGACAGAGGTCTTCTAAACCTTTGGTATAGGTTCAAATCCTATTGGACGCAATTTTTTTCCATCTATTTTGTATTTCCATAGTAAGAAATGCTTTTTGCACAATTGGAATCCGAGACGCTTGACTTCTTGGTTAAGATAAAAGTGAGTAATTTATTTAGGCTTGTTCCTGAAGTAGAAAGCGGTCCGTTTGTTCCTGAATGGCTTCTTTCAAAATGGCTTGTGCTTCCTCCGTAAATGTCTTAGTAGAAGATATGATTTCTTGGAACTCAGGCTTATTGGTTTTTAAGTAAGTACGTAATTCAACAAGAAATTTCCTTACCTGTCCAATTTCTAATGAATCAAGATACCCATTTGTTCCGGTAAAAATAGTGATTACCTGTTCTTCTACTGCGAGAGGGGCTGATTGGGATTGTTTAAGTAATTCACGTAATCGTTGACCTCTTGCCAATTGATTCTGGGTGGCTTTATCAAGATCTGACGCAAATTGTGCAAAGGCTTCTAATTCTACAAATTGCGCCAGTTCCAATTTTAATTTTCCAGCTACTTGTTTCATGGCTTTAATTTGAGCCGCAGACCCCACTCTGGAAACGGAGATACCCACATTAATAGCAGGTCTGATTCCAGCATTGAATAGATCAGCGGATAAAAAGATTTGTCCATCCGTAATGGAAATTACATTAGTAGGAATATAAGCGGAAACATCTCCCGATTGAGTTTCAACTATTGGTAAGGCGGTCATACTTCCTTCACCTAAACTAGAACTTAATTTAGCAGCTCTTTCCAAAAGTCTTGAATGCAAATAAAAAACATCCCCTGGATAAGCTTCGCGACCGGGCGGTCTTCGTAATAGAAGAGACATTTGGCGATAAGCTTGGGCTTGTTTGGAGGGATCATCATAAATGATTAAAGTGTGTTGTTTACGGTACATAAAATACTCAGCCAAAGCGGCTCCTGTATAAGGAGCGAGATATTGTAATGTAGCAGGGGAATCCGCCATTTCGGCTACCACAATAGTATATTCCATAGCTCCCCTTTCTTGTAAAGTATTTACTACCTGAGCGACAGAAGATGCCCTTTGCCCAATAGCTACATAAACACATATTACATTTTGACCTTGTTGGTTGAGAATCGTATCTGTAGCTACTGCTGTCTTACCGGTCTGTCTGTCCCCAATAATTAATTCTCGCTGACCGCGTCCTATAGGGATCATCGAATCGATCGCAATAAGCCCGGTTTGAAGAGGCTCATATACGGAACGTCGTGAAATAATACCAGGAGCCGGAGATTCAATTAATCGAGATTCAGAAGCCGAAATTTCACCCCTACCATCAATAGGTTTAGCCAAGGCATTTATAACACGACCCAAATAAGCCTCACTCACCGGTATCTGCGCAATTCTTCCTGTTGCTTTTACAGAACTTCCTTCTTGTATCATCAACCCATCACCCATTAATACAACACCGACATTAGTTGATTCCAAATTCAGAGCAATACCTACTGTACCTTCTTCAAATTCAACTAATTCACCAGCCATTACTTCATCAAGACCATGAATACGAGCAATACCATCGCCCACTTGAAGTACGGTACCGGTATTTACAATCTTGACTTCTCTATTATATTGTTCAATACGTTCACGGATAATATTACTAATTTCGTCTGCTCGGAGGGTTACCATGAGTTTTTCTTCATTTTTTTTTGAAAAGAAAAAAATAATGCCTAGAGTAGAAAGACTAATCGGTTATTTCTTTCATCGCCCCCAACATGCCAATATTGGTACTAATTGTACGGAAATGTAATTCGTTGTTCAAAGAACTATTCAGAGTTCCTAGAGCTCCTCGTAAGGCTTGTTGGAAAACCCGTTGTCGGACTTGATTAATCGCCTTTTGCTGTTCAAACTGAATCGTTTCGTTTTTGGAATTGTCTAATTGTTCCAAAGTCTTATAAGTTGAATTAATCAAATTCCGTTTTTCTTGCTCTATCTCAGAATATCCATTCACCCGAAACTGATCTGCTTCCATTTCGGCTTTCCGTAAGCGAGTCCGAGCTTTTTCCAGTTGTTCAATGGCTCCCCCACGCAGTTCTTCTGAATTTCGAATAGTATTCAAAATCCTCTGTTTTCGATTATCTAATAAATCACTTAATGAAAGTAGATTACCTTTTCGTTCATTTTAAAACTTCCATAATCCCTTCCCGAACCAAACATGAATCTTTCCATTCATTTGGCTCTCACGCTCAATTACTTAGGATAAATTCTCATAGCTTTTTTATGAATGTAATGAGCCTATCCTCCCTTCTTTATTCCTAGTCAAAAAATTTGAAAAAAAAAACAAATCTAATGCAAAACCAAAATACTTGGTGGACTCTTCTGACAAAATCAAAAACATGGAATTGTCAGCAAAGTTGTTTCTTTTTTTTTCTTCAGTTCAAATCCAAAAATTCTTCTTACTTATATACATTATATACATAAGGCATAGGTCGTCGATTCAGCAAATGTCCATTTTTCTTTTTCAAATAGATAGGTAGCTCAAATCATTTTATCGAGATGAGTGTTCTATATCGATAAAAGGTTTCTTTATCTTTCAAAGAAAAACCGCCTCTCTATTAACATACTCTATTAACATAGTGGTAGAAAGAGTACCATACTGCCGCGCGTCTAGACTTCAAACAGTTTGTTTTAACCATCTTAACAGCCCCCTTCTTGGTTGTTAGAGAATCAAAGTCAATTTGCCAATGAATCACGAAATGCTGTGGTTCTTACATAGAATTTCTTAAGAAGTAATTCGCGAGATCATGTACCCTCCTTTCCGAGTTATAGTGGAAAAGGTACAGCTGGTTGGATCCAGCTTATTCTTGAAATAAACAACTCACACACACTCCCTTTCCAAAAAAGATCAATACACCAATCACTACACTTAGATTTATTGGATTTGTTGCTAAAATATCGGTATTCAATCCGAAACTCCCAGCAGGCGGCCAGTGGCCCAAAGAAAGGAAAGAATCGGTTACATTTTTCATATAATCTCCTCTTATAGATAGACTAAAAAATCGATCAGAGTTATTTTTTGATCACCTTGCGCCTCTGTTTTATTTATTCTTTTCTTTTTTTGAAATCGAGTCAAAAAATACTAGAGTTATAAAGTATGAACTATCCCTTGATTGTTGCAAGACCTGAGAAAAGGAATTTCCTTTGGACTACGGACGGGAAGGATGAAAGTGAGTAGGTCTGCTAATTCCTCATCTGCAAATCAACCCTTCCCGTAGGTTATTTTATCAACGAATAAGGAATTGTATGAGTGAAATTTGGATCTAATTTGAAAAGCAAAGGACAGGTCCAGGGCAATAAAATAGGTATTTTTTTATTTGTAAAATTAAACAAAAGGATTCGCAAATAAAAGTGCTAATGCTACAACCAATCCATAAATGGTTAAAGCTTCCATAAAAGCTAGACTAAGCAATAGAGTACCTCGTATTTTTCCCTCTGCCTCAGGCTGTCTCGCGATACCCTCTACAGCTTGACCTGCAGCAGTCCCTTGACCAACGCCAGGTCCAATAGAAGCAAGCCCTACGGCCAATCCAGCAGCAATAACGGAAGCGGCAGAAATCAGTGGATTCATGATAAGTTCCTCATACCAACAAAAAGAAATAGTTAATGATACAATCAATCAATGAATTATGACTTAATTATTCCATTGATAGGATTCATCCGGTCGAAGTAACTACGAACTTCGAATTTAAGTAATACTATTCTATTATTGAATTGTCAAAACTCCTTCGATTTCTCTTTTTTTGTTTCTATCCACAGAGTTTTGGGAAATCCATACAACTTTCGTTCTTCCCTTTCTTGGTTCCGAACTATTATTTCCATTTTTCAATTTATTTATCTTTATTTTATCTGTTTATTCAGCCAATTCACAGCTACAACAGTATGAAAGGATACTTCGACCGGAACCCACAAGTAGACAAGTAGTAGGTCAATCTTTAATTTCTAGATAACTAGTCAATATCTACTATCACATATACATGTCTTTCTTATCTAATGTAAACCATTCGTTTCGATCGGATTCGAGAATCAATCCATTTTTTTTAGTAATCCCCTTTTTTGTAACTTTTTTTCTCCCTTCCATTTTCTTTATCATTATTTTATTTTAACCAACTACAGAAAAAAAAAGATTCGCGCGAATTATTCCGTAGAAATCTCATTATTTCCTTGATCTAAGTTCATGCAATTTGGTTTATTATTTAGTAATTCTTTTGGTCAATTGTGAAAATCTACTGTAAAGTAGAATCAAAGTCGACTCGTATTTCCTGTTTTTTAGTTAATTACATTTTATCACACGGCATAAAGGGTAATATCTTCTATTCAAAATTCTTATTTGATTTGAATAAGAAGGTTGGCTGACCAATAGAATAGAAGGTGAATATTCGTCGAGGAAAGGAGAGTTTTGGGAAAAATATCTGTTAGATCTCTTTCCCCCTTTTTGAACTCTCTAATTAATATCGAAATTTTGATTTTTTTGTTCTTAATTTGATCTATTTCTATTCCTTAAGTCAATCATCTTGAACCGCACATACATTGCTTTGCGATAAGCTAAAAAAAAAAAAGACTATTTCAATGATGGCCCTCCATGGATTCGCCTATATAAGCGGCGGCTAAAGTTGCAAAAATAAGAGCTTGAATACCACTTGTAAATAATCCAAGGAACATGACAGGGATAGGAACCACTAAAGGTACTAAAGAAACAAGAACAACAACGACTAATTCATCCGCTAAGATATTCCCGAAAAGTCGAAAACTGAGTGATAGGGGTTTTGTGAAATCTTCTAAGATGTTAATGGGTAAAAGGATTGGGGTTGGTTGAATATATTTCCCGAAATAACTGAATCCCCTTTTGGAAAGACCTGCATAGAAATAGGCCGCTGACGTGAGTAAAGCCAAAGCAACTGTAGTATTTATATCATTCGTAGGTGCGGCCAACTCTCCATGAGGTAATTCTATGATTTTCCAAGGTAAAAGAGCTCCTGACCAATTCGAAACAAAAATAAATAGAAACAAGGTTCCAATAAAAGGAACCCAAGGGCCGTATTCTTCTCCAATTTGAGTTTTACTCACATCTCGAATGAACTCAAGAACATATTCGAAGAAATTCTGACCCCCAGTCGGAATGGTTTGTGGGTTCCGAACAGCTATAGTAGCTGAACCTAATAAGATAGCAATTACAACCCAAGAGGTAATAAGTACTTGTCCGTGGACTTGGAAATCCCCTATTTTCCAATAGAAATGTTGACCTACTTCCACACCGGATATCTCGTATAAGCCTTTTAGTGTGTTGATGGAACATGATAGCACATCCATATTGCCCTCTGAAAAAATCGAACTTTAAACAAAATTATTTTGATTCAACCATCTCTTTATCTACTGGAATGGGGTATTTCGAATACCAACTGATAGTTTGAATACTAACTAATTCCATAGTATTCCCAGTTTTTTTATCTATTTTTAGAAATTCATAAAAAATAATCGATTCTATAAATCTATTGTATTTTCGAAGTAAAACTTATTGATTTTATCTTATTATTAATCAAGGATTTCTTCTATAGCTAGAACTAGAACGACCCTCACAAATCGCAAATACTAATTTGTTAAGAATTAATCGGATTGAGGATATAGCGTCATCATTCGCCGGAATTGAAATATCTGCAAGATCGGGATCACAATTTGTATCGATTAAACAAATTGTTGGAATTCCTAAAGTGATACACTCCCGCAGGGCGGTATATTCTTCATGCTGATCGACGATGATCACAATATCGGGTAATCCTGTCATATATTTAATCCCTTGAATGGGTTTGTAAGCGAAATAGTTGTCTTTTCAACATAGCCGCATCTCTTTTAGGAAGACGGTTGAGTCTTCCCGTTTTTTGTTTCATTCTCAAGTCCCTGAACTTATGAAGTCTCGTTTCTGTAGTGGACCAATTCGTTAACATACCGCCGAGCCATTTTTTAGTAACACAATGACACCGGGCCCTTATTGCAGCCCATGCTACTAAATCAGCTGCTTTTTTTTTGGTCCCAACAATTAAGAATTGTTTTCCCCTACTTGCTGCACCAAAAACCAAATCACAGGCTTCAGATAAAAAACGAGCAGTTCTAGTAAGATTTGTAATATGAATACCTTTACGCTTTGCCGAGATATAAGGTGCCATTTTAGGATTCCATTTCCTAGGCTCATGGCCCAAATGAACCCCTGCCCCCAGCATCTCTTCCAAGTTGATGTTCCAATATCTTCTGGTCATTTCTCCCCACACCCCCCCGCTTTTTCCAAAAAGGCGACGGGGAACCCTGAACGGAAATAAAGAATTGTTCCGATGGAACCTTCACGTCTATCGTAGATTGGCATAGATATATGAATAAGCCATTAGTCTTTTCTATTCCTTATTTTTTATTACCAACCTAAATGACTGTCCCAAATACCGATAGTAAAGTAAAAAAAAAAAAAGATGAATCCGCCTTTAGGAATCATTAAATCCCATAAAGTTCTGATGTATCATCCAAATTCTTTGAAAGAAAAGAATCAACCCACTTTCGGTAGTGAAACAAAATATCTCCCATTTCCCCCTCGAATAGATTGTTTTCTTTTGTTTCCAAAGGGCTCTTTTTTTGTTGTTTTGACGGGGGCACTAATCCCTTCAATCCGGTCCCGGCGGGTATCATACCCCCAAAAACAACGTTCTCTTTCAATCCTTTTAACCAATCGACTCGACCCCGGAGAGCTGCTTTTGCTAAAACCCGAGCCGTTTCTTGAAAACTCGCTTCAGATATGAAACTTTGAGTATTGAGAGCTGCTCGAGTTATTCCCAATAAGGTGGCTCGGTAACAAACTGCTTCTTCCAATGCGCGCCCCACTCGTTCCGCTCGCAACAATCCAACTAGTTCTCCGGGCGAAAAAACATTAGACATTCCATCTTCTGAAATCAAGACTTTTGATGTTATTTGACGTACAATAATTTCTATATGCCTATTATGAATCTGTACCCCCTGGGATCGATAAACCTTTTGGATCTTATTAACCAAAGAGATACGGCTTTGGACTATAGTTAGCTCAGCACCAATCAAGAATGCCCATGGCATTCCAAGAATTCTTGGTATACGTTCATTCCAACGCTCAACCCTCTTTTCTAGATTCATCGATATTGAATCAATCGAACGCACTTCTAACACCTGTTCTACTTTTGGAAGCCCTTGGGTTATATCACCAGATCTTGATTTTTCATATATAAATGTAATGAAAGTATCACCTTCGTGCAGGATTTGCCCATAATGGCCATGAACAGTTGCTCCCTGAGTGGCCAAATAAGGCTTAGCTGATCGTATTACTACAGAGTCAACTTGAACAAGTATAACTTGACCTGATTTTAAGCGCGGTGCATTTTTTGTTCTACATATATTTTCACAAATCAACTGCCCAAGACTCATTATTGTAGATGTTTCTTCACAATAATTAGGATCGAGCAAATACCAATTCCAATTTAAAAGAATGGTACTGAATGGATCGGGGTTATCAATTTTCGCATTTTCATCCAGTAAATAGTATTTACTGACTTGAAAAGTCTTTTTCAAATTTTCAACGTTATTTAGCAAGATTGGATTATGAGTTATTAAATGGAAAAATGTATAAAGATTCGCAATTTGAAAAGTGGTTCCTAAAGGCCCCAGCGAATTCGTAATTGGAATTCGAGGATCTTTTGGAATTGGAATTGATTCTTTTATCCCGTTGTAATAGTTTACATCGTTGAATCGACCCACCCGAAAACAATTGGATGATGACAAAATGATCGACGACTCGAGTCCCGTATTTTGATTCAACAACATATGAATAGTTCTTTGATTGGGATCTGAGGTTTGTTGAATTCTTGTCTCGGAATAAATCGAAGAAAACGGATTGATATTTGTGCAATCTGATGCATTTCTATTAGTAGAGGGCAAGCCAGAGACTGATGTAGCATTCCTTTTTCCGATATATGAACTAGGGGGTTTTACCAAATCGATTCTTAGGAAATGTCGAATTAAACCGTTTGTCGTTATTTCAACAAAGGAAGCACGGGCTTCTTGACTCGAAGAATTTTTTTTGTCTTCGTCCCAATTCAATACTAAACAAGTCCGAACTAATTGAATATTTGTATCAGAAATTCCTCGAATTAGTTTACCATTTCCATAAAGGATATAATTGACAACGCGAAGTTGCACATTATCCCATTGCTGCAAAAGATCCGGGGGGAAAAGCGCTGCTAAATTTATACCGTCCGTTATTTCATATGTTACGACAGGACGAACCAAAGCAAAATACTTTTTCTTGCTAGGTGTGATCCGTTGCACATAGATCCAATTTGTCCACTTTTTAGATTCCTTGGAATTTGGTTTTCTTTCTCCTGGTGGTATCAAAGCGCCCCTATGTCGGGATATCTTATCCGTCTCTCTGGGAAAATGGATATCTCCAGAAAATATTTTAAGTTCAATTCTTTTTTTTTTTCTCTCCACTCGGACTAACCCGCCCACTCGGCTTCTTATATTTAAAGTAATTTGTGTATCTACCCCAACAATACTATTGTTCCGTACCATTATGAAAGAAGATCCGGGTAAGATATGCACTTCCTCGGGAATGAAAAAAAACCGATCTACTTTCATTTGGTATTTTGGCTTGCCTCCTCGATACTCAATGAAATCCTCTTTTTTGACGATTGAATGCATTTCTAGAGTTCCATATTTAGTAATGCCCGAGCTCTTTCTTCTGTATCGCGGATCGTCGAAATATCCAAGAATACTATTTCTACGAAAAATTGCATTGATGGGTATTTTAATCAAAATACCCGAAGGGGGCCTTAATTCGTTCTCGCGTTTTTGAAGGAGTTGGAGTAAACTGGGTTGGAGTGAAATGATGAATCTATTTTTTCGCCTCTTTGAGAATAAATCCGAATTCTGGTAGAGAGTAGTCGGATCTATGAGATTACAAGGACGAGTACATAGAATTCGACTAAGGTCTGAATAATCAGGAATCCTACCTTCTTTTTTATCCGAACAATCCGAAGTAAAGAAGTTTTTCTTCAACGGATCATGCAGTCTTGAGAGATTAGAAGTAGATCTTTTCTTGACAGAATGAGAATGCGCACTTATTTGATCTTGATCCTTGTGGAGTGAAAGTGAGACCAGACTCGATCTGCACGGCTCTCCTAATAATATCCATAAATGACTTGTTTTTGGTAATAGATG
>JAIFAC010000096.1:130769-135769 GCA_026545765.1 Plantago major | reverse complement strand
TTGTTCTTGCATATCCTTACGGGTTTTCCAAATTAATCCTGCGGATACATATAATTCCGAAGAATAGGTGAGTGATTCATGCACAGCATTTCTTTCCTTTATCAATGGTTCTACCAATTGATATCTTTCCACAAATAATTGAAATTCGATTTCTTGATCTGTATCTTCTATTTTTGGAAACTTAGAAAGTTCTTCTGTCAAACCCTGATCAATGAACCTACAAAATCCTTCAAATTGGATCTGATTAAATCCAGGTATTGTAGACATTCCCTCATTTGCACCCCCCAGCATTTTGCATTTCCCATTTCTAAAAAAATCCCATTCTATTATATTCTATTATTAAGTAGTAAGCACATTCTTCATCGAATTAGATCGACGATCTAGCACTGATGGAATTTCTATTCTGTTCTGTTTACTGAATCACATGAAATTTTACCCAACTGCCTATATTGGCATGAAATGTACCAACTACATATGAACGCAGGAATAAAGAGAATTTTCTACTTAAATGGAAAGTTTTGAGAGATCCAAACAGAAAGGAATTGAGAAAATAGTCCTCGAAATAGAATTCCGTTACTTAGACTTATTAAGATATTAAGAAATAGTAAGAAAGTCGTAGGATTTTGGATAGAATAGCCTTAATAAAATTATTCAAATTCTACCATTATTAGGATATTACATATTCGAATTTGAGAAAAATAGTTGGGTTGGATAGATATAGCCCTTCACAGCGTTTGCTTATGTTAGGGATTGCATTGGGAAAAAACGATTCGTAGAGAAGAGATATTTTTGTAGCTTTACTTTTTTTGATTTTTTTGAGTAGAAGACGGTTTGCATTTAGTAAACACACAGATAGCTCGACTACCCAACTTCTCTTTTATTTTTTCTTTTATTTTGGGACAACCTGGGGTCGTGCTTCTCATAAGATAATTTCTATGAAAAAAAAATAGGGAATTCCAAATTCAAGTGAGATAGGATAATTTTATGACAATTCCCTATCGACAACATATCTAAATCCTATATCTCTGTGTAACAATTTTTGTTCTGGGGTTTACATATACTCATCTATTTTGTTATAATGGAAATGGAGAAGGGTTTTTTGATGGAAAAAATAAAGACTAATTAGTTCTGTCTCAGTTTGTATTTTTTATTTTTATTAGTAAAACACAAATTGGCGATTCAAATCCCAGGATTGTTCATGAATTCAAAGTAAGGGGAAATAGTTAATGGTTCCAATTTGTCGACTGAAAATTCACAATGCTAATTGTCTCATTTTTCTATTGAAAAATCAAAGGTGGATTTTCAGATATGAGATAATCAATTGAGGGCGTGGATCAAATACAAAAGTGCAAGAGGGGTGTTTGCTTTAGGAAAAGTATTAAGGAAAAGGGAAGTCAAAATACAAGTACAATAAAAATGCAGTAATCCGGAAAAATTTTCTCATCTATTTTGTATCATTTTGGCGACATGGCCGAGCGGTAAGGCGGGGGACTGCAAATCCTTTTTCCCCAGTTCAAATCTGGGTGTCGCCTGATCAACAAACAAAAAACTTCGAAATTTCTTCTTCTCTTCTGTTCTGCTGATATAACCCGCAGAATGATTACCCTCGAGAATAAGAGGAAACAGACTGTTGATACTTTGTTTGATTCGAATAGTCAAATCAACCGGCAGAGGGGCTATCAAGACTTCACGACTCCCTTCTATCACTAAGGGAATGTCTAAAGAATCGATCTTGTCCATATTGGATCGATAATTGACTTTTATCGAAAAGAGGGCATTTTTTTGTTATTTTATTCGTATTCCGGCATGTTCCCACTTCCTTGGGATGTACTTATATCTTACTTGTGTTTAATCTGAAATCCGAATCCATCGGGGGTTGATTTCTCAATAGTGTTCAAACGGAATCCCTTTTTGTTTTGACTCTGCACCGTTGATTCCATTATTATTAGTGAGAAATAATGGAAAAATTCCTTCGTATTTATAGAGATAGGGGACATAATTCACATGGATATAGTAAGTCTCGCTTGGGCTGCTTTAATGGTAGTCTTTACATTTTCCCTTTCACTCGTAGTGTGGGGAAGAAGTGGGCTCTAAAAGTATTACTAATTGAGTTGAGGAATAAAAGCGTAGCTTTTGTTTTATAGATCATTCTCAAACTCGTTTTGAACTATTCAAAATAAAAAAATGTCTGAATTTATCCCATTGAACTCCAACTGAAGAATCTATGAGATGAAGCATACTCTTTGAATCAAAGAGATATTTCAGCGATTCCCCTCTTTGTCTATCGAAAAGAAAGGGATTCGGATGATTGGAAGGAATAGATGTAGCAAATCGGGGTCTTTTGTGAATTTCAAACAAATATATGGAATTCATATACACATATATAAAGACAATTGTAGATTGATCTACAGAAACTTAATTTATTCTAAATTAAAAACTTTATAGGCCTTTATAGGCTAAGAAATAGATATACACTAAGAGGTAGATAGTATGGTAGAAAGAAAGATTCATCTATTTCTTTTTTACCATACTATCAAACTCTAATATTGACGATTAAAGTCCGCTCATTTCATTTAAGTTAAGACACGAAATCGAATTTTCAAATTCAAATTCCATAGCATTAATCATTTTGACTAACGGTTTTTACGTAAATGATAAGTAGAAAGGCGGTAGGAACTAGAATGAATAGTGCAGTAGCAATAAATGCAAGAATATTTACTTCCATAATCTCATCGGATTGTTTACTTCACAATAACTCGGGATTTAATCCCTTAGAGATGATAAACCTTATCGTCTGTAAATTCAATGAATGAATTACTTCTCAATGGTCCTGAATCAGATCAATAATATCACGAATAACAATATCTAATCTACCAAATAAATTTGTCGTCGAGACTTGAATAGTATAATATTATAACATAGGAAGTTATTTTCTCCATACCGAATCCAAATGGAATTTGGATTCTGATTAATCCATCAAAATTCCTTCCAAAATTCCTTTATTTATCATCCGTTTGTTTTTTTCTATAACTTACCTTACGCCTTCCTTGTACAATGAATCATCTGATGAAGTATTATCAGATTGTCCTTTCACTTCGATTAGTCACCTAGTTACAAACTTAAAAGAAAAGCGAAAAAAAAAAAAAAAGACTTAAGTTCGAAACTCCCCTTTTTCTTTGGGAATGAAATTAGGTCCCCCGACACCCTTTCATAGTTCATAGAAAGCATAGTTCATAGAAAGCATAGTTCATAGAAAGAAAAAAGTGAATTGATGCATTTTTGGATATTGGATCCATCGGGACTGGCGGGGCTCGAACCCGCAGCTTCCGCCTTGACAGGGCGGTGCTCTAACCAATTGAACTACAATCCCAGCGAAATAAGGGATCTAGCATAAAATGGAATTCTCTTTTATCTTCGTATGGGGTATTTATCAAATGGGTTATACCATCGCTTGGTAGATTGGCGAATTTTTGGGCCGAGCTGGATTTGAACCAGCGTAGACATATTGCCAACGAATTTACAGTCCGTCCCCATTAACCGCTCGGGCATCGACCCAGGAAGAATCCAATTTCGACTTATTGGTAATCCATGATCAACTTCCTTTCGTAGTACCCTACCACCAGTGTAATTCGAATCCCCGCTGCCTCCTTGAAAGAGAGATGTCCTAAACCACTAGACGATGGGGGCCCACTTTCCCAACCGCCCTCATACTAGCATCATAGTATGCTCATTTTTCGAAATTGTCAATATAATGGAATGATTAGATCTAAGGAATCTTTCCGTTTTTCATAATTGTAATTGTATAGAATTTTCAGATTCGTTATTCCTATTCATGAATGGTTCCTTAAAATCCCCATTCTCGTAAGCGAGATCGAGAAGTTATCAAACAAAAATTCTGCCTTATTCGAAGAAAAAAATGAAGGTAGTTCAAGGGGACAAGTAGAATCTCTGCATCACATTATTCTTATTCAATCAATTATGTTGCTGGAAATGTTTTTTATGTCGAATTGGTAAGTGTACATGTATATCATATATCAACGAAGTGCATTTTTTTTGACTAGGGATAAAAGAAATTAGGTGCTGGTTCGTTTTACGCTAGACTTGCTAGGAAAATCACTCTATTGGAAATCTATTGGCTTATTCAAAAATATGTGTCGCTACGAGTCTACCGGATATACGTCTAGCTAATAGCTAACCTAAATAATAAAATGCAATTGAAATATTCTATTCAAAAATAGTAATATATAAATATATAAATAATTACTATAGCATAGAATAATAAAGAAAATAATTAATACTAATAAATAATATGACATTCTATAGTAATATATTATTCTCTATTCTTTCTAATTCTCTAGTTCTATAGAATAGAATAGAGAATAGAATAATGCATGTAGATAAAATAGCTACAACTACAACATAGTAATTCGTTCGAAAATGAAAGAAAATAAGCCCCTTTAACTCAGTGGTAGAGTAACGCCATGGTAAGGCGTAAGTCATCGGTTCAAATCCGATAAGGGGCTTTGGTTTTTTTCCTAATTTCTTTTGAGAAACAGTCATAGTATAGAGTTTTTTTGGAATAAAAAAAAGGAACTAACTGGATAATACGTTAGCATTATACTGAGCTATAGTATAGTAGTTCTGGTTCGAAAATGGAACATTTGTTCAGTCAATTTGCATTATTCTGAATAATCCTAAGCCGCCCCTTAAATCATCCAAAATCTCTACCAATCAAATCCATTGGAAAGATTTGAAATCAACAAAAGAAAAAGTAAGTGGACCTGGCCCGTTTAATTATGACTATATCCGCTATTCTGATATTCAAATTCGATAGAGATGAAATTTGAATTGGACCAGCCCACTCCTCTTCTTTTTGAATTTCATTTCTTTGGTCTCCGAAAGAATTGGCCAATATTTCAGATTCCACTTTCTTGTTTTGTTGCTAGCTTTTCTATGGGAATAAGGGTGGATTTCCTTCCTATAGAGATACAGAGAACCCT
>JAIFAC010000096.1:80000-117500 GCA_026545765.1 Plantago major | reverse complement strand
GGCGGCGGGAATAGTCGAAGCCATACCCAATCGAAAAAGGATGTTATACAAACGCATTTCAAGTAATTGTAGTAAAACTTGACCTGTTGAACCCTTGGCTTTTCCGGCGATACGAACGTATTTAAGTAATTGTCGTTCTGTAAGACCATAATGAAAACGCAATTTTTGCTTTTCTTCTAGACGAATACGATATTGAGATTTTTTCCCGGAACGCGATTGATTTCTAAGATCACTTACAGCTTTAGGACTTTTATTAGTTAGTCCTGGTAAAGCCCCCAGACGGCGTATTTTTTTGCAACGAGGTCCTCGGTAACGCGACATAAAGACTCCTTTTTTTTAAAGTTGTATTTTTACAGAATAAACCTAAACGAAAACTGAACTACCTGAAGCGAAGTTTACTGAAGTAGTAGTGGTTGTCTTATAAAGAAGAGTAAAGAAGAATGAAAAATGGGATAAATAGTCAGACTTTCTATTACTATTATTATATATAAAATCCTTTTCCTGGCCTAGTTGGGAGTTCCTATCTTATAAGTTAATAAATGGATTAAGGGAAGAAACTTTTTTCAATAGTCTTTAATGGAATGGAATAAAAAAGGAAAAAAATTGGAAAAGCCCGCTATCGGAATCAGAACCGAACGACCATCGCATTACAAATGCGATGCTCTAACCTCTGAGCTAAGCGGGCCACACATAATAAAAATAATAAAAATTTTCTATGCATAGGAATTCAATACACTTATAGTATTAGTGTATAGTGTACTGTCTATAGAAATATAGTAGAAAAATCGTAAAATCTAGAATTTTGGAATAAAATAAATAGTGAATATTATAGAACATAATGATTCATATAGCGATATAGAACTTCTAGTTCTTTATCTCTAAATAGAAATTGGATTCTATTTGATTTGATAGTCAATCTTAAATATTTGTTTGTAGTATAGTCAAATTGGATTTTTTTATTCCATTGGAAATTCTTTTTATTACACCTCTTTAGTTATATTATAATAATTCTACTCTTTTTTTCTATTTTTTTCGAAGAAGTTGAATTATTTACTTAGTTATAATTATAACTAATCGGACATTCCTCGGCTTTCGTTCGTAAAGGAGGCAATTAAGAAAAAAAAAAAGAATCGATCCTTCAAGTATACCAACTTACATGGGAAAAGTTGCAGTAATAAAAACATATAGAAAGGGTATATGTCAATCTATATTGAATTGCCGATATACCAAGGATAAAATCCAATTTGATTGGAGCAAATACAGGTTTAGAAAGAAAATCTTTTTTTAGAGATGGTAATCGATACCTAAACCTAAAAAATGCAAAGGTTCCTGCAGAAATGAAAAAAAAAAAATGATCTCATAATGAGATCCTAATCTCAAAACAAAAGGGAAGGGGATATGGCGAAATCGGTAGACGCTACGGACTTAATTGGATTGAGCCTTGGTATGGAAACCTACTAGGTGATAACTTTCAAATTCAGAGAAACCCCGGAATTAAAAAAAAATGGGCAATCCTGAGCCAAATCCTGTCTTCTCAAAATAAAGGTTCATAAAGCGAAAAGGGGATAGGTGCAGAGACTCGATGGAAGCTGTTCTAAAACAAATGGAGTTGACTGCGTTGGTAGATGAATCTTTTCATCGAAACTTCAGAAAAGATGAAGGATAAACGGATCTATTGAATACTAAAATATCTAAAAAAAAGGAATGACGGCCCGAGTCTGCATCTGTATTTTTTTAGATGAAAAATAGAAGAATTGGTGGGAATTGATTCCACATTCAAGAAAGAATCGAATATTCATTCATCAAATCACCCCACTCCGTAGTCTGATAGTTTTAGTCTTTTTTTAAAGAACTGATTAATTAATTGGACGAGAATAAAGATAGAGTCCCGTTCTACATGTCAATACCGACAGCAATGAAATTTATAGTAATAGGAAAATCCGTCGACTTTTAAAATCGTGAGGGTTCAAGTCCCTCTATCCCCAAAAGCTTATTTTCTATCTATCCTACCCCCTTTTTCTTTTTTGCTGGCGGTTCCCAATTCCCTTTTCTCATTTTTTTTTTTCAACGTATGGGGGCGTAAATGACTTTCTCTTATCACATGTGATATAGAATACACATCTAAATTTAGAAAGGAATCCCTAATTGAATGATTCACAATCAATAGCATTACTCATACCGAAACTTACAACTTGCAAAGTCGTCTTTTTAAAGACCTAATAAATTACATACAGGACTTGGGGAAAACTTTGTAATTCCCCCCCTGTACCTTTAATTGACATAGACCCCAGTCCTCTCCTAAAATGAGGATGGAATGTTCCATTGGAAATGATCTGGATAGCTCAGTCGGTAGAGCAGAGGACTGAAAATCCTCGTGTCACCAGTTCAAATCTGGTTCCAGATACAGGGTTTCGTTGTATAAGACCTTTTTAGAAAGTAATTGATAGGAAGCAAGATCCATATTCATTTCGAATATGGATCATAATTCCTACATACTTTTTCTATATTTACGAGAAATACCCCATCTATTTGATATTTATAGATGGGTAGAGTTTCTTAAATTTCATTTTAAAATATTATTATTATTCTAAACTAAATATTCTAAAATGAAATTTAAGAAACGCTTTTTTTCTTTCGTTCAAAAAATGTTATTTCCTATTCAATCTCCCAATTCCTTCCGATATGACTTTATCGAACCGATCTAAGCAAATCTAAGAAATAGGCCCAGTACGAAGTTCATGATGCAGAACTCGTTTGATGGTTCGGCTCCTATGAAAAAAAAAAAACGGTAAGAATCCCAACGAATTCCTAATTCGATTGTTAGCCTATCTATAATCCATATATCGCCTAATACATAATACAAATGAGATCTCTTTATTATTAATCTAGAATAGAAAGTACAATCCTTAAATCTCTTTGGATAAGTGTAAATTCCTTTCTTATCATTCAATGAGCATCTTGTATTTCATAAAAATTAGGAGCAATATAATCTTTCCGCAAAGGCCATCCTATCCAACTTTCTGGCATTAATATACGTTTTAAGCGCGGATGATTATCATAAGAGATTCCCAACATATCATAAGATTCTCGTTCTTGAAAATCCGCGCTTTTCCAAACCCAGAAAATGGACGGAATTCTGGGATTCCTCCTTGAAGCAAATATTTTTATACATACCTCTTCTGGTTGATCCACACCAGATTCGATTCTGGTAAGATGATACACACTAGCTAAGAGTCCGCCGGGTGCTAGATCATAGGCACATTGGGAACGTAGATAATTGTAGCCATATACATATAAAATGACAGCAATGGAATGCCAATCCTCAGGCTTTATTTGTAAAGTCTCTATTCCTTGATAATCAAAGCCCAAAGATCTATGAATTATCCCATGCTTGACTAGCCAAGCGGACAAACGACCCTGCATCTCTTTTATCTCCCGCATTTTTTTTATTTAGAATATTTCTCATTCTCGATCCAATTTAGGAAGATGGACCCCAAAATTATTATTCGTTAATTCTGTACAGTAAAAAGAGGTCCTACCTAATTTGCTAACTCGTGAGAAGATAATGAACTTTTATATTGGAAAAAGGGTTCGGTCGGGATCTCGGGAGTAGATGGCGGTTGGTAGAGGAATCTTTGATCAAAATTTCCAGTATTCAGACTGCGTCCAATATGAAACTTGTGATTGGTTGTAAAACACCGATTTGTTTGTTCAGGTCTAATTCTATCTTCATAAATTTCTCGAGATATTTTCTTACGAAGTTTTGTTATAGCATCTATAACTGCTTCCGGTTTAGGGGGACAACCCGGCAAATAGACATCCACGGGAATTAGCTTATCGACCCCTCGAACAGTACTATAAGAATCTGTACTGAACATACCTCCTGTAATTGTACAGGCTCCCATAGCAATAACATATTTTGGTTCGGGCATTTGCTCATATAATCTCACTAAGGAGGGGGCCATTTTCATTGTTACTGTTCCGGCTGTTAAAATAAGATCCGCTTGTCTAGGACTCGATCTTGGTACTAGTCCATAACGATCAAAGTCGAATCGTGATCCTATTAGTGAAGCAAATTCAATAAAACAACAACTTGTACCATAAAGAAGGGGCCATAAACTAGAGAGTCTTGACCAATTAGAAAGATCGTTTAATGTAGTTGAAATAACGGAATTTTCAGCTGTTCGATCGAGTAAAGGAAACTCAATGGAATTCATAACTTTTTCACTCTTTTTTTTTCCTTTTTCTTTTTATTGTCTGAATAGTCAAGAGCTAAGACCATTCCAATGCTCCCTTTCGCCATGCATAAACTAAACCAACAATTAAGATAAGCACGAAAATCAAAGCTTCTATAAAAACAGATACACCCAATACATCGAAACTCATTGCCCATGGATATAGAAAGACCGTTTCAACATCAAAAACAACAAAAACTAAAGCAAACATATAATAACGGATTCGAAATTGTAACCAAGCGTCGCCCATCGGTTCTATACCCGATTCATAACTGGAAAGTTTCTCCGGCCCTTTCCTAATCGGGGCTAAAATCCCCGAAATGAAAAATGCCAAAATAGGAATAAGACTTGATATTATTAGAAATGCCCAAAAAAGATCATATTCGTAAAGCAAAAACATAGACCCACTCCTATGAACTTGGAAAATATACAAGATCGGTCGATTCAAATGGAAGTTGTCAAGTCGTCCATAATCGTTTAGTCAAAACAAAAATGCATTTTGCATTTTGACCAAACCATCTAGTCTAGTTTGTTTATTCATATCGCCTTTTAAGATTTATGATGACTAGGGGATCCTATACTTCATTTTTTTATTTATCTGGAATTTCTTTAGTTAGTATAACTCTAATTATTACGCTTAGACAAATTATCTTGTTTTCCCTAGGATTTTTAAGAAAAAAAGCAACTTCCAACAAAAAAAAAAAAAAGAATTCGATTTGATTTTTTGTTTAAGAATTTCAAGCTTCGGATTTTTTGAAATTTTTTTGAGAAAAAGGATAGATTTTTCTTTTTTTTTTTTTAGGAATTGAATTATTAGAATCTGGTTGGATTTTTCTCTTGATTGAATACATAAACATAATAAAGAAGACCCCTGCCTTTTTGTTTCGCCTCGCCAGGTATAGGTAAGGTATATCAGACTTATTTCAAATTGTTGACAATGAAACTTCCATTCGTTTTCAATAAACTTTGGTTTGTCCACAAATACGTCGGGTTATTCCCTGGATCAATGTGAATTCCTCGTTTATTCATGATTGGATAAGTATTGATTCGATCTCTTCAAATGTGTTTTTATTGCAGTTTTCTAGTCTTCTTTAAATTCAATCCCACGAGTCATTTTTCTAGGACTCATTTGGGTTCGCTGAAACCGCTGGTCAGTTACAAGCAACAAAAAGAATGAAAAAATAAAAAAATGATACAATTTTGTATTTCCAATTTCTGGCTCTAGGGCTATACGGACTCGAACCGTAGACCTTCTCTGTAAAATAGCTCAAACTGATTATTATCAAAATGATCTGAACTATTTCAAAGACCCAACATGCATTTTTTTTTGCATTGGGCTCTTTCATTAACTGATAGAAATATCAGCCAGTCCGCCATAATTTTTCTTTATAAAAAAATAAGATAAGGAGATGGCTCCACGTGATCTGATTCATTATTTTGGATTCTGATTCAGGAACACTACCAAAGTGTTTCAAGGGGATTATCTTGACGTAGGTTTGCCTCAGGCCTAGACCATTTTAAGTTAAATGAAGTCTCTATCGTTCGTCTTAAAAAATCAAATATGAAACTTCATACACCTTAAAGTTCATAGGACGAAAAGAGATTTTTTGAGGACCTTGTACTCATTAAGCCTAGCATTGAATTTGTATTCACCTTATCAATATCTCAAATCAATGGCAGGGTCTCTTTGGTATCTAAAAGAGATACCCAAATCGGACCCAACCCCTTGTCAGGCTATTGTTCCCTCAAAGTTATGGAGTAAGACATCGATTTCTCAATAAGATCCAATTTTTGGATTGTATCATAGACCCCCCTGAAAAACATTGGCGCGCGTGTAAACGAGGTGCTCTACCAACTGAGCTATAGCCCTTACTTAACTTAATGTTTGTGATACATATTTTATCATGTATCTAATTTCTTGTCAAGATTAATATTCCTATAATCCAACATCCTACAGTTTGGAGTGCTTTTACTTAGATTAGTATTGCTTAGAAGTAATTGGATATTTATAATCCAACGATGGGATAGGTCCCGTTTGGTTTTCTTTGGGATCATGAATGACCTACTTAACTCAGCGGTTAGAGTATCGCTTTCATACGGCGGGAGTCATTGGTTCAAATCCAATAGTAGGTAGAACTTATTAGATACCATTGACTCCGATATCTAATAAGTTTTTTTGTCCCATTTCTTTCTTTTTTTTCATTTTTTTAATTGCCTTGTATCAAAATTGGATTCTGCTTGATTGACTCGACAGAATCCAATCAAAATATGATTTCGAAACCGAACATTTTCAAATTATTGGAAAGCCCCAACCAGTTAAGAAATCGCATTGACACCCTCGACTCTTGTCCTAGCTCGTCGGAGGCTAGATTTGCCTCAATTATTTGTCTCTTTCCTTCCGCTTTTTCAAATTTTCTTCTGCTGTTTCAAGAGTTTGCAGAGCTTCTTTTGGATCAATATCACTCCCCCTTTCCGCATCATTTACTAAAACAGTGATCTCATTATTGCCTATTCTAGCAAAACCACCCATTAGAGCCATCGTTAACCATTGGTCCTTCAGACGCATTCTCAAAATCCCTATATCCACAGCTGTAGCAATAGGGGCATGATTTGGTAATACACCAACTTGACCACTATTCGTAGATAAAATGATTTCTTTCACTTCTGAATCCCAAACAATTCGATTAGGGGTCAGTACACAAAGATTTAAGGTCATTTCTTCAAATTGCTCTCCATTTCTAAGTTGATAGCCTTCGCGGTAGCTTCATCTATATTACCTACCAAATAAAAGGCCTGTTCAGGAAGACCGTCGAATTCTCCAGAAAGGATCAATTGAAACCCTCTAATGGTTTCTGCTAGACCAACATATTTCCCTGGAGAACCGGTAAAGACTTCTGCTACAAAAAAGGGTTGTGATAAGAAACGCTCAATTTTACGCGCTCTTGCTACGGTTAAACGATCCTCTTCGGATAATTCGTCTAACCCAAGGATAGCTATAATGTCCTGAAGTTCTTTATAGCGTTGTAAAGTTTGCTTAACGCTTTGCGCGGTTTCATAATGTTCCTCACCAACGATCCGGGGTTGAAGCATGGTTGACGTTGAATCTAAAGGATCTACTGCTGGATAGATCCCTTTTGCGGCCAACCCTCTTGATAGTACGGTAGTAGCATCTAAATGTGCAAATGTGGTAGCGGGCGCAGGGTCGGTCAAATCGTCTGCAGGTACATAAACTGCTTGAATAGAAGTTATGGACCCTTGTTTGGTAGAAGCAATTCTTTCTTGTAAAGAACCCATTTCGGTACTCAGGGTCGGTTGATAACCGACAGCAGAAGGCATTCTACCCAGCAAGGCCGAGACTTCGGATCCTGCTTGGACGAAACGGAAGATATTGTCGATAAATAGAAGTACGTCTTGTTCATTAACATCTCGAAAATATTCCGCCATCGTTAGGGCAGTCAAACCAACTCGCATACGAGCCCCGGGTGGTTCATTCATCTGGCCGTAAACTAGAGCTACCTTTGATTCTGAAATATTTTCTTCATTAATGACTCCAGATTCTTTCATTTCCATGTAAAGATCATTTCCTTCGCGAGTACGTTCACCCACCACGCCAAATACAGATACGCCCCCGTGGGCTTTGGCAATATTGTTAATCAATTCCATAATGAGTACCGTTTTACCAACTCCGGCTCCCCCAAATAATCCGATTTTCCCCCCGCGGCGATAAGGGGCTAAAAGATCGACTACTTTAATTCCTGTTTCAAAAATCGATAATTTTGTATCTAACTGTATAAAGGCAGGTGCAGATCGATGAATAGGAAATGTTGTACGAGTCTCGACAGGACCTAAATTATCAACAGGCTCCCCAAGCACGTTAAAAATTCGTCCCAGAGTCGCTCCACCAACCGGAACGCTTAAAGGAGCTCCGGTATTCATCACTTCCATTCCTCTCGTTAGACCATCTGTAGCACTCATAGCTACAGCTCTAACTCGATTATTTCCTAATAATTGCTGTACTTCACAAGTCACATTAATTGGTTGACCAACAATATCTCGACCTTTAACTACTAGAGCGTTATAAATATTAGGCATCTTGCCTGGTGGAAAGGCTACATCTAGTACCGGACCAATGATTTGGACGATACGCCCCAGGCTTATTTGTCAAGTGTAGAAACCTCAGAATCCAAAGTAGTAGGATTAATGCTCATAATAATATACTAAATAATATTAAATAAAAATATGTCGAAATCTTGTTTGTGAAAATTATCGAATTCAAAAAAAGAAATGTCCGATAGCACATCGATCAGTTAATTCAATAAGAAATGGAAGTTAGCACTCGATTTTGTTATAGACAATCCCATATCTATTAGACAGAATTCTATGGAATTCGAACCCAAACTCTATTTACATTACAATGTTTCTATCTTATTGGTTCTTCTTATTTTTCATTTCAGCGTCTTGATTTACGCCTATAACCTATTCTTTCTTTTTGTTTTTCATACCCTTTTTTGAATTCCGCCTATTTTCCTACTAGGATTTACATATACAACATATACCACTGTCAAGAGGTAATTTCTTATTAGTTAGGTTAGGTATTTTGATGCCAAAAAGAAAAATGGGGTTGCGCTATATATATGAAAGAGTATACAATAATGATGTGTTTGGTAACTCACATGGTCTAATAATCAAACATTCTGATTAGTTGATAATATTATCGTTGGGAAGTTTGTGAAAGATTCTTGCGAAAAGTTTCATTAACGCCTAATTCATTTGTGTCGAGTAGACCTTGTTGTTGTTGTCAGAATTATTAATTCATGAGTTGTAGGGAGGATTTATGTCACCACAAACAGAGACTAAAGCAAGTGTTGGATTCAAAGCGGGTGTTAAAGAGTACAAATTGACTTATTATACTCCTGAATACGAAACCAAAGATACTGATATCTTGGCAGCATTCCGAGTAACTCCGCAACCTGGAGTTCCCCCTGAAGAAGCAGGGGCTGCGGTAGCGGCCGAATCTTCGACTGGTACATGGACAACTGTGTGGACCGACGGACTTACCAGTCTTGATCGTTACAAAGGGCGATGCTACCACATTGAGCCCGTTCCTGGAGAAGCAGATCAATATATCTGTTATGTAGCTTACCCTTTAGACCTTTTTGAAGAAGGGTCTGTTACTAACATGTTTACTTCCATTGTAGGAAATGTATTTGGATTCAAAGCCCTGCGTGCTCTACGTCTGGAAGATCTACGAATCCCTGTTGCTTATGTTAAAACTTTCCAAGGCCCGCCTCACGGGATCCAAGTTGAGAGAGATAAATTGAACAAGTACGGTCGTCCCCTGTTGGGATGTACTATTAAACCTAAATTGGGGTTATCTGCTAAAAACTATGGTAGAGCATGTTATGAATGTCTTCGTGGTGGACTTGATTTTACCAAAGATGATGAGAACGTGAACTCCCAGCCATTTATGCGTTGGAGAGACCGTTTCTTATTCTGTGCCGAAGCTATTTATAAATCACAGGCGGAAACAGGTGAAATCAAAGGGCATTACTTAAATGCTACTGCGGGTACATGCGAAGAAATGATGAAAAGGGCAATATTTGCTAGAGAATTGGGAGTTCCTATCGTAATGCATGACTACTTAACAGGAGGATTCACTGCAAATACTAGCTTGGCTCATTATTGCCGAGATAATGGTCTACTTCTTCACATTCACCGTGCAATGCATGCAGTTATTGATAGACAGAAGAATCATGGTATCCACTTCCGTGTACTAGCTAAAGCCTTACGTATGTCTGGTGGAGATCATATTCACTCCGGTACCGTAGTAGGGAAACTGGAAGGAGAAAGAGATCACTTTGGGCTTTGTTGATTTATTGCGCGACGACTTTATTGAAAAAGATAGAAGCCGTGGTATTTATTTCACTCAAGATTGGGTCTCTTTACCAGGTGTTATTCCCGTGGCTTCTGGGGGTATTCACGTTTGGCATATGCCTGCTCTGACCGAGATCTTTGGGGATGATTCCGTACTACAGTTCGGTGGAGGAACTTTAGGCCACCCTTGGGGTAATGCGCCAGGTGCCGTAGCTAACCGAGTAGCTCTAGAAGCATGTGTACAAGCTCGTAATGAAGGACGTGATCTTGCTGCTGAGGGTAATACAATTATCCGTGAGGCTTGTAAGTGGAGTCCTGAATTAGCTGCCGCTTGTGAAGTATGGAAAGAGATCAAATTTGAGTTTAAACCAGTAGATACTTTGGATGTATAAGAGGATATTCCTAAGATAACACGTAATTAGTCTCCGTTCTATTAATTGAATTGCAATTAAACTCGGCCCACCCTTTTATTTTAGTAGTAGTATAAATAGAAATAAAAGGGTGGGCCGACTACAAATATTCTATTGCACGTATTTTGGATAATAAATACATATTTTATATCTCTAGATATCGCAGATTTGTCTTCAAAAATCTAAGACTCAAGTGTTTCTATTGTTGTCTTGGATCCACAATGAAACCTATGGATCCTTCGGATTGGTCTATTCTTTCGAAGTATCATAAACCTTTCGACCCATCCTGCATTTTGTCTTTTTTGTTCCATGTTGTAATAGAACCATAAATTCTTACTTTAGTTATTAGACGAGATTTTAGGAAAAGATTCTTTCTAGGTTCTAGGAAAGAAAAAATCTTTCTTTTTTGTTGTTCGATGCGAAGACACAGGAAAAAACTCTTTATCATTCTGTTTCGAATGAAAGGAATTTGATCCTATTCATATCATAGTGAAGTCTTACACCCAGATTCCCACAAAAAAAGAAAAAGAATCCTTTTCACACTTCTTGTTAGTAGTGATTGTTTAGTCGGATAAGAACTAATAGCTAATTGGAATATATGTCAATATATTCAAATTCACGCTAGAATAATTGACAGATATACAAATGGACAATAGAATACTTGACAAAGATTCGAATTGAGGATATGGTCAATTGATCTTGACAAAGATTTGAATTGACCATATAATAATAATTGAATCTTGACAAAGATTCGAATTGACCGTATAATAATAATTGAATCTTGACAAAGATTCGAATGGAGGATATGATCAATTCCAATTGATACTGCTTGACGGGGATTCGAATTGACGGTATACTGAAGAATTAAGGAATTATGTATCATAGTCCCAATGACTATAACTACGATTCCACATTTCCACAGCAAAGTGAGAAGTTTCAGTATACTGAAGAATTAAGCAATTATGTATCACAGTGCCAATCACTATAACTAGACTTCCATACTTAACTTACGTTTCCATACTTAACTTACGTTTCCACATCAAAGTGAGCTATAACTATTCATCATTTTACAGGAAGTGAGTCTTATTTTATGACCATTCAATGTAAAGAATTAACAAGCGAGTTTGAAGTTATAAGAAAATCGGCGGACAATCTTTTGACTATTGAAAATAGTACTGAAGATTCGAGTAGTAGGGCTGAAAACCTTAATAAAGGTCTTGAAATCGGGGGGGACACTGGTGATTTGACTAGATCTAACGATCTCGATTCAAGTCAAAAATATCGACATTTGTGGGTTCTATGCGAAAATTGTTATAACTTAAATTATAAGCAAGTTGTAAAATTAAAAATTTGTGAATCTTGCGAATATCACTTGAAAATGAGTAGTTCAGAAAGAATCGAAAGTTCGATTGATTCCGACACCTGGGATTCTATGGACGAAAATTTGGTGTCTCGCGATCTCGAGGAGGAGCTTCGAGATTTTCTTAGTCAAAAAGAAGAAGAAGAAAAGAAAAAGAATTGGAAGCCAATAAAGCACATTCTAACGGAAATTGATTGTCTGATTCGCCTAATCGCGGACTTGTATTTGGAGTCGATTCAAAAAGTACTTGGGGATATGTGGATCGAAAGACTGAGAAGTGACCTATTATATGCAGTTTTACAGAAGTTGCGAAAAAAGAAAAATGAATATATGAAAATTATTATAGATTATCATTTTGATCGGTCCAAATGGTTGATGTGGAATGAGGATTTTTCTGATATCATCAGGGATTTGAAGTTCATAAATCAGCTACCGAAGTTGGGGTTGGAGTGGGCGGCTCGTGGATTGGATGAGGATGAAATCGAGGAGCAACTTTATTTGGTTTCGGGTACATTCAATTCATCTAGTTTCATTGAGGAAGAACCTTATTTGGATTCGGATAAATCCAATTCGGATGAATTGCATTCGGATGAATTGAATTCAGATGAATTGGATTTGGATGAATTGAATTCAGATGAATTGGATTCGGATAAATCCAATTCGAATGAATTGCATTCGGATGAATTGCATTCGGATAAATCCAATTCGGATGAATTGCATTCGGATGAATTGCATTCGGATGAATTGCATTCAGATGAATTGGATTCGGATGAATTCAATGAGGAACCTTATGAAGATTATATTGATTCTTATCAAACAAAGACGGGATTAACGGAGGCTGTTCAAACAGGCATAGGTCGACTAAATGATATTCCTGTAGCAATTGGGGTTATGGATTTTGAGTTTATCGGAGGTAGTATGGGATCCTTAGTTGGGGATAAAATCACCCGTTTAATTGAGTACGCTACCAACCAATCTCTACCTCTTATTATAGTGTGTGCTTCGGGGGGGGCACGCATGCAAGAAGGCAGTTTGAGCTTGATGCAAATGGCCAAAATATCCTCTGCCTTATATGATTTTCAATCAAAGGAAAAGTTATTTTTTGTACCAATTCTTTCATCCCCTACTACCGGTGGGGTAACGGCTAGTTTTGGCATGTTGGGAGATATCATTATTGCCGAACCCAACGCCTACATTGCATTTGCGGGTAAAAGAGTAATTGAAGAACTCTTGAAGATAACAGTACCGGAAGGTTCACAAGAGACTGAAAATTTATTCGAGAAGGGCTTATTCGACCTAATCGTACCGCGTAATCTTTTAAAAACCGTTCTTAGTGAATTATTGCAGTTCCACGGCTTCTTTCCTTTGAAGTCAAATTCTACTCACCTAGAGTACGCTAAGTTCAACTAGTTGATTTAATTAGTGGATTTGTAGGAAACAAGTAGTTAGCTTATCAGAATTGAAGTAAAAAAGAAATAAAAAATTGTCATACATATTTTTCACGAATAAGTCCATCTATTTAGTTCTAAATTTCTTGGACTTATTCTATTTCTATAGATCCGCTTTAGATACTTATATCTCTACTATGAATTTAAAAATTCGTAATAATTAGAATTAAGAGTTTTAATTATTAGAAATCTAAAATATTCAAAAAAAAAAAATAACAGGTGCAAATAGTCAATCGAGGTACTCCATTTTATGACAACTTTCCATTTTCCCTCTATTTTTGTGCCTTTAGTAGGCTTAGTATTTCCGGCACTTGCAATGGCTTCTTTATTTCTTCATGTTCAAAAAAACAAGATTGTTTAGATCCGGGGGCTCATCCTTTTTTTGGAAACTAAGATTTGGAGCATAACACAGATCTTTTTGGGGGAAATTGGGTCTAAAATATTTTTTCTGCCGAAAAAGTTCTTATGTCTGCAGAAAATGATCTATAGGTAGATGAATTCTAGCTAGTTTCAAATAGATCAGGATCATTTGATGACTAAAATGTGTAAAGTTGGTGGATCTAGGTGTATATCGATATGTATATTTGGATCATATGTATGGGGGGTATGTTATTATTATTTTAGATTGAACCAATTTCATGAATTATTCCTTACTACTACTACTTATAAATAAATGGTTCATCTCAAACTAGTACTAGTTCACATTAAACTAGTACTAGTTTATGAGAGTTCCTTCGTAAACAGCAAAGGAAAGTTAAAATAATTTGGGGTATTCTCCCAAATTTCAATAATTTCAATAAAATAAAATAAACTATGAGTTGGCGATCAGAACATGTATGGATAGAAGTTAGAACGGGATCTCGAAAACTAAGTAATTTTTTCTGGGCCCTTGTCGTTGTTTTAGGTTCATTAGGATTCTTAGTGGTTGGAACTTCTAGTTATCTTGGTAAAAATTTGATATCTTTTTTTCCGTCTCAGCAAATCCTTTTTTTTCCACAAGGGATCGTGATGTCTTTCTACGGGATTGCGGGTCTCTTTATTAGTTCTTATTTGTGGTGCACAATTTCCTTGAATGTAGGTAGTGGTTATGATCGATTCGATAGAAAGAAAGGAAGGGGTTGTATTTTTCGTTGGGGATTCCCTGGAAAAAACCGTCGCATATTCCTTCGATTCCGTCTAAAGGATATTCAATCCATTAGACTAGAAGTCAAAGAGGGTATTTCTGCTCGCTGTATCCTTTATCTAAATATTAGAGGCCGGGGGACTATTCCGTTGACCCGGGCTGATGAGAATTTGACTCCACGACAAATGGAAGAAAAAGCCGCGGAATTGGCCCTTTTCTTGCGCGTACCAATTGAAATCTTTTGAGAAAAAAAAAAAAGAATTGGGCTGAAGAAGGAATGCTTTTTCAGCAAGAGGAAAAAATACAAGAATCTTTTTTCTATAATCTATAAGATAACTTAAATGAAGTTTCACCTGAACGTTTAGTCGAGTCAAAGCCGGCCTATATTCTCTGGAATAACTATAAAACAAAACTCTTTTTTCTTATTTCTTCATTTTTCTTATTTCTTCATTTGAATTTGAATCGAAGTCTTAATCTATTTCTGTATTCTCTCTAGATATTGAAACAAAATCACAAAAAATAGATTTGATACCTTGTCTAGAACTCACGTGTGAAAAAACTATTAGATCACAGAGAGTCAACGGGGTTCATTAACAATTCACAGATGAAAAATGGCAAAAAAGAAAACACCTACCCCCCTTTTGTATCTTGCATCTATAGTCTTTTTGCCTTGGGGGATTTCTCTCTCATTTATGAAAAGTATGGAATCTTGGATTACTAATTGGTCGAATACTGGTCAATCCGAAATTTTTTGGAATGATATTCAAAAAAAAAATCTTCTAGAAAAGTTCATAGAATTAGAAGAAATCCTGCTCTTAGACGAAATTTTCAAGGAATACTCGGAGACACATCTACAAAAGCTTTCTATAGGAATCCAAAAAGAAACGATTCAATTAATCACGATACACAACGAAGATCGTATCCATATGATTTTCCACTTATCAACAAATATAATCTGTTTTGTTATTCTAAGCGGCTATTCTATTTTAGGTAATGAAGAACTTGTTATTCTTAACTCTTGGACTCAGGAATTCCTATATAACTTAAGTGATACAATAAAAGCTTTTTTGATTCTTTTAATAACGGATTTATGTATCGGATTTCATTCACCCCACGGGTGGGAGCTAATGATTAGTTCTGTCTACAAAGATTTTGGATTTGTTCATAATGATCAGATTATATCTGGTCTTGTTTCCACCTTTCCAGTTATTCTGGATACTATTTTTAAATATTGGATTTTCCGTTATTTAAATCGTGTATCTCCGTCACTGGTAGTTATTTATCATTCAATGAATGATTGACAAATGATCCACCAATAGTAATCTCTAATCCAAAAACCTTCTATCCGGTGGATTTTCCATCCCAGAGTATTTCAGTAAAATTCTAGAAAATAGCAGAATCGTGGATAGGGCCCTGTACTAGCGACCTATCCCAACTTATTGTAGAAATTTTCGGATCAATGATTAGACTATGCAAACTCAAAATACTTTTGCTTGGATAAAGGAACAGATTTCTCGATCTATTTCCGTATCGCTCATGATATGTATCATCACCCATACGTCGATTGCAAGTGCATATCCCATTTTTGCACAGCAGGGTTATGAAAATCCACGAGAGGCGACCGGGCGTATTGTATGTGCGAATTGCCATTTAGCTAACAAGCCAGTAGATATTGAGGTTCCACAAGCAGTACTTCCGGATACTGTATTTGAAGCAGTTGTTCGAATTCCTTATGATAAACAAGTGAAACAAGTTCTTGCTAATGGTAAGAAGGGCGGTTTGAATGTAGGGGCTGTTCTTATTTTACCGGAGGGTTTTGAGTTAGCTCCTTCCGACCGTATTTCTCCAGAGATGAAAGAAAAGATAGGAAATTTGTCTTTTCTGAACTACCGCCCTGCTAAAAAAAATATTCTTGTGATAGGGCCTGTCCCCGGTCAGAAATATAGTGAAATCACCTTTCCTATTCTTTCTCCCGACCCCGCTACTAAGAAAGATGTTCACTTCTTAAAATATCCTATATACGTAGGGGGGAATAGGGGAAGGGGTCAGATTTATCCCGACGGAAGCAAGAGTAACAATACAGTTTATAATGCGACGGGAGCGGGTATAGTAAGTAAAATCATACGAAAAGAAAAGGGAGGATATGAAATATCCATCACTGATCCGTCGGATGGACGTCAAGTGGTTGATATTATCCCTCCAGGACCGGAACTTCTTGTTTCCGAGGGTGAATCCATCAAATTGGATCAACCATTAACCAGTAATCCAAATGTTGGTGGATTTGGTCAGGGAGATGCCGAAATAGTACTTCAAGATCCATTACGTGTACAAGGTCTTTTGTTCTTCTTGGGATCTGTTGTTTTGGCACAAATCTTTTTGGTTCTTAAAAAGAAACAGTTTGAGAAAGTTCAATTGGCCGAAATGAATTTCTAGACTCGCGAATTTATCAACATCAAGGTCGTAAAAAGAACTCGATTCTTGTTGTCGATTATGTATGAAAAAAAAAATGAAATTATGAAAAACCTTTTATTTACTTTATGATTTTTTTTTTTTTAGCCAAATTGCATTAGTACGACTATGTGATTTTTGTTTTTGCTAGATTTCAATGGGAGGCATTTGATTCGATTTCAACTAGAATCCAATTGGTATAGATATTCGTATAATAAACGGGTAATAGAACGAACTCGAAATGCGGGAAACAAAAAAGTCTAGGGGGATTATTCGTCTTCCTACTCTTTGGACACAAGAAAAGGGTAGAGAAAATTCCTTTTCTTGTGTCCAAAGATTAATAATTTTGGATCCTGTTCGTCAAAAATTCCTAGTCTTGGTGGCGGTTTTCCAGATGTATCAGAACTTTTTTTTTTTTACGTACAATTACATTACAATAGAGTAGTGGACAAAAAAAAGGGGGAAGTTCATTTTATGAATGAAATTCTATTAATTAAATGAAATAGAACTTATTCATCAATGCACTTTCCTTTTTTCTGAGATACTCAAATAAAAAAAAAAAAAAAACTCAATATAAATGGAGTAAGAGTATAGAAAGTATTTGTCCGATATCAAATCTACAGAAATATATTGATTCCGGGTAATTTGCGTAATTTTCCCTTTCGTCTAACTTGGAAAAGATCCATAGATACTATCAAGATCAAAGAACGGGTATTTTGAATCAATCAATAAAGTTCATTTTTCAAAAGCACCAGAGAATGGGCTTTTTTAAAACAACCTAAAAAGAAATCCGCCTTGCCATTTACACTACACGAAAAAAATCTGATTCTTAAGAACCCAACGGGCCCTTCCCCTCGAATCAGACAAAGAAAGAAGGGAATCCCGTCAAGTTCCTACGCTTTCATGTCTACAACTCAATTCATCCGATTACTACAGAGATGAACCTAATCCGGAATATGAACCATAAAAGAAAATACCTATTAAACCGATCACAAGAATACCAGTTACAGTACCTATTATCCAAAGAGGAATCCTTCCAGTAGTATCGGCCATTTACTCCACTTCCCTCCAATTTAATTTCATCAAATAGTCGTGCTATAGACATAAACAGTCGTGTATAATTAGGAGACGAGATCCTTCCGAATGGGCTAAGAGAATCCTTAGAATTCTTATTTATTTTCTTTCGTTTTCCTAATTGAAGAAATAATTGGAAAATAAAACAGCAAGTACAAAAATGAGTAATAAACCCCAGTAGAGACTGGTACGATTCAATTCAACATTTTGTTCGTTCGGGTTTGATTGTGTCATAGCTCTATAATTTGGGATTAGGTTTATCGTTGGATGAACTGCATTGCTGATATTGACCCCAAAAAAAAGACGGTAGGTACAGCTAAGCCGTGAACAGCCAACCATCGTACTGTAAAAATGGGATAGGTTCGATCTATAGTCATTTGATCAGGGCCTCCTAAAATGATCTACTAAATTCATCAAGTTGTTCCAAAGGATCAAAACGGCCAGTTATTAATGGAATTCCTTGTCGGCTTTCTGTGAAATATTCGTTTGGCCGAGGGCTTCCAAATACGTCGTAAGCTAAACCGGTACTGACGAATAACCAACCCGCAATGAATAGGGAAGGTATAGTAATGCTATGAATAACCCAATATCGAATACTGGTAATAATATCAGCAAAAGAACGTTCTCCTGTGCTTCCAGACATGCTCAGCTCCACATATTCTTTACAGTCAAGGGGGGTCGATTCCGTAAAAGATAAGATCAGTAAAAGGCAATCACTGAAATGGAATCTTTGTAGGACCGTCAATATTATACCGAGGGCATCTTTAGAGTATACCAAATCAGTATAGCTATCCTTCTTCTGACACAGCAACGAAAATGGAATCATTATCGAAAGGAAGTCCTAACTAATTGATTGCTACCTTCTTGGTATAAAATGACACTGTATTCTATATTCTTAGAATGAATACAATCAAAGAGATTCTACTATATTCCAAAATTTTAGTCGATATGAGATCTATAAATTTCCTTTTCTTGGTTGTAGAGACAGTTTTTTGTTGGAATCTTCCCTCTTTTACTTTTTCATTTTAAGGAATGACTTAATCGTCTAGTAACAAATACTAGTAGTAGATTCTACTTGATGAAAGAAAAAAAAACAATTTGGGATTAATAGTTTTAATCAATTTTTGGAAAGGGGTCAAACTTTCTTTTAACATATGGAAAGAAAAAATGGAAAAATTGTATTCCATAATAACTTATTCACAAATAAAATTCTTGTTGAATAATTATTTGTAAATATATTTGTAAATTAAGTTATGGAAACCTTGTTCCTATTATTAGTTTGCGTTCAAGACAATGGGTTAATAAGAATCACGACCCGTTGCCTGCCACTTTCTCTTTGTTCATGTCGTCGAGAATGGTCTATAATGATAGATGAATTAAAAACTTTCAATTGCACTTATTTTTTTTTTTCAATTGTTATTTTTGTATATCTTCTTATTTTACAAAAATGTAAACTTAGGTAAATGCTTTAGAAACATACGTAAAAAAGACTATATTTAATTTATATCCTTTATGCTTACTATAACTAGCTATTTTGGTTTTCTACTAGTGGCTTTAACTATAACTTCAGCTCTATTTATTGGTCTGAGCAAAATACGACTTATTTAAAATTTCTAGTTGAAAGAAAAAATTTAGAGGTGAAATCTTCCTGCGAAATTCTGTGTATTCTATAGGTACTTACTGTACCCGTTTTAAATTCTTGGTCATTGAGATTCACGTTAATTCGGATTAATATTTACTATTTAGTATATTGACTATTTAGGTATATATATTTATTACCTATTTTTTTATCTTTTTCAAAAAATTCAAATGATTGAAGTTTTTCTATTTGGAATCGTGTTAGGTCTAATTCCTATTACTTTGGCTGGATTATTCGTAACTGCATATTTACAATATAGGCGTGGTGATAAATTGGACCTTTGATTAATTCACATTTCTTTTTTTGACTGGCCTTTTCCTTTCTTTAATCTACAGGAGGTCAAATTCGAATTGCTGTGAAAGTGCCCGAACGCCTTGGAATATAATTCGATTTACGAAGAAAAAACCACGCTCTGTAGGATTTGAACCTACGACATCGGGTTTTGGAGACCCGCGTTCTACCGAGCTGAACTAAGAGCGTTTTCTTATTTTTTAGAATAGATAATACTCTAAAGGTAAAGAAAAGGATTCTTTTTCGAATCCCGATCCACTTTGAATGCATATAGTTTTTAGTTTTATAAAAAGAAAATGAACGAGTCCGTCCAATTGGAATCGATCTCAATTGATTCCTCGTTACCGCTCAACGGAGCGGTAATAGGTAGGGATGACAGGATTTGAACCTGTGACATTTTGTACCCAAAACAAACGCGCTACCAAGCTGCGCCACATCCCTTGACTGTTATACAGTGTCATTGTAGAGAATTCCTGTCTTGTTTTCCACATCCCTATTTCTCCATTGCGAATCACACTTTTTCTAGTTACTTTCTCTTTTTTGTCTCATTTAACAACATATATAATAATAATAATAGAAAAGAGAAATCTTATGGAGTGTTGTACATTTCCATTGAATTTAACTTCAATTTGAATGAATTAGGGATTCCGTATACAATTCTAAGTAGACCTTAACTACACATGCATCTGAACATATATGCATTATCTTTATGTATTTCAATAAAAAGGAGGTTTTTCAATGCGAGATCTAAAAACATATCTCTCCGTGGCTCCAGTCCTAAGTACGCTATGGTTTGGGGCTTTAGCAGGTCTATTGATAGAGATTAATCGATTTTTCCCGGATCCGTAGACATTTCCCTATTTTTCATTCTAGTTATTTACATTATTTACAGCGGAAGGAATGACGAAGATTTTATATAGAATCCAATATCGTTAACTAATCCCTACCCCCTTTTTTCTCTTTTTTCCTTTTATTCTTATTTTCTTTTTTATTAAAATTAAAAAAAATAAGGGACGAAAGAGAAAGAATAAAAGTGGATTCAACGTCGTCGAGACTCAGAGGCATTTCAAATGAAATGAATAAATGGAGGCATGGGAGTAGAGTATAGTATAAAGGGTCAAGTGCAAGGATACAAGATCTTTAACTGAAATAGCTTACTTCAGGGTGAAATAGAATTTCGAAATCATTGTCTTACTTATCCTTTACTTATCCTATGGCTTTGCTTTGATTTATTATTCCTTTTTAGGATTGGATTTCAAGTTAGTAACTTCGATTTGTTTTTTTTACTTTTTATTCCTTTCGAATAAAAATCAAATAGAAAAATAAGAGTTGAGTAAATCAAAAATTAAAATGCAAAGGAGGTTAATGGCCAAGAGAAAAGACGCGCGAGTCACAGTGATTTTGGAATGTAACGGTTGTATCCGAAACGGTGTTAAGAAGGTATCAACGGGCATTTCCAGATATATTACTCAAAAGAACCGGCACAATACGCCAAATCAATTAGAATTAAGAAAATTCTGTCCCTATTGTTACAAACATATGATTCAGTGGGAAATAAATAAATAGATAGACCAAATATGTCTTATCCTTTCCTTTCAATCGTAAAAATTACATTATATAGATCATATTTGAATCAAATAGAATCCTACTTTGGGGGGTTAAAATGACAATTAAGAAATAGGATTTTCGGGATAATCAATCAATAAACTAAAAAAATCATGGATAAATTCAAGCGACCTTTTCTGAAACCCAAGCGATCTTTTCGTAAGCGTTTGCCCCCGATTCAGCCGGGGGATCGAATTGATTATAGAAACACGAGTTTACTTACTCGATTTGTTAGCGAACAGGGAAAAATATTATCTAGACGGGTGAATAGATTGACCTTGAAACAACAACGATTAATTACCACTGCTATAAAACAAGCTCGTATTTTATCTTTGTTACCTTTTCTCAATAATGAGAAAAATAATCAGAAAAAATTTAAAAGAACCGAGTCGACCTCTAGAATTCTCAATAATAAGAAAAATAATGAGAAAAACTTTAAAAGAACCGAATCGACCTCTAGAACTAGAGGTGGTCTTAGAACCCGAAAGCAATAGGTTTATTCTTTGTTCATTTGAATCAGAATTCAAATCCGAACTTAAACGAGAGTTGGTGTTTTGTTCGACAAATCCGACAATCCAGATTTTAGTATCGTGTCGTAAGAAAAAAACGAATCGAACAAAAAAAATATTTTTTTAATGTGTTCATTCATTTTGACTACTTTAGTATCTTTTCTCTGAGTCACTTCGATTCCACCTTCCCGGAGTTCATTCTCCGGGGAACTCCCTTTAGATTATTAGATTATAATCTCGTATTCTTTACGATCTACTTCTTTTATGATTTCGTTCGGAAGCATATAAACACAATTCCTATTTGATACAGCTATTTGGGCCAGTATTTTACGATTAAGAAGCAACTGTCGTTTGTATAAATCATGTATAAATTGACTATAGCATGTTCCCTTTTCTCGAATTTTTGCGTTTATTCGAGTGATCCACAAACAGCGAAAATTTCTCTTTTGGTTATCCCTATCTCGATGAGCCGAAACCAAAGCTCTTATTTGCTGTTGAGAAATAGTTCGAGTAAGTTTTGAATGAGCCCCTCGAAAGCTTGAGGCAGATGAACGAGTTTTTTTTCTACGTCTTTGAGCTATATATCCGCGTTTCAGTCTGATCATTGATTGAATAAAAAAACTTTGACAAATAACTAATGGATTTCTTTTTTTTTTCAGTTATTCTTTTGGTCTATTAATAAGTAAAGGGATTTTTCCAATGTATAAAATAGAAATTCCAATGGCTTTAGCTACTCTAACCTTACCGACCACCTTTTTTCTTTATTAGTTATTTTACTGCGAAATAGGAAAGAAGTAAGAAATGATCTTTTGCTAGGTGTAAAAAAAAAAAAAAGAAATATAAATTCGAAATGGAAAAAGGTGGGTTCCGTCGTTTCTATGGTTATTTCTTAAACGGTGAGGTCTTCTCTATACACCGGAGCCTTTACTTCATGGAATCTATAGGTAACTTGTAACTTGTATAGTTCACACCACACTCTTTGGCTCTACCCACGAATTATCCAGTAATAGGTCTTTCACAATCAGACCCACCTATACAGTAACGGTATTTCATTAGGAAAGTTAGCTTGGTAGCTGACCCTCGTAGTCCGTTCTTGACCGAGTGGGAACTTTATTTTTATGCTTTTATTATATTATTTTCATAAGATTTTCTCCGCTTAATGGATAAGCATTTGCTACCAATGGAGAATTTCCTCTCATCTTTAATTCAGGTGATTGGATTTTCACCAAAGAAAACCATAAACTTCATACACAATAAAGGGATCCATTGGCTTATTTTGCATTTTAATAGTGAATGGAGTTCTATCTTCCATTCGATCCTATTTACGGTACCGATCATTTATACTGAAAAGCGATTTTCTTGCTTTAGCTCATGATCTAAACGAGTCGCACATACACCCTAGTACATGTTCCTCGGCGCTGAGGACATCCCCGAAGAGCGGGGGATTTCGTGACATTTCGAATTGGCTGTCTTGTATTTCTAATAAGTTGTTTAATAGTTGGCATGTTGAATCATATAATATATCTCATGGGCTGGTTTAGATTGATCCTAACCGGATTTTTCTGAATTTTTCTAATTTTTTCTGTCTTTTTTCTAATTTTTTCTATCTATTATATAGAGAGAGTTTGAATAAAATTCGGAAGTAGAATGCCCATCCATTTTCCGAAAAATACATTCAAATCGTACTATATGAATCATTATGTTCTATAATCTTCACTAGTATTTTATAAAAAAAAAAAAAAATACATTAAAAAAAAAAGGCTAGATTTCAATTTTGAATCCTACAACATCGACAATTCCGTAAGCTACGGCTTCTTCTGGTGTCATAAAGACGTCTCTCTCCAGGTCGATAGCTATAATCCAAGGAGGTTGCTTCGTCGTTGCGTGATACCCATATATTACTGAGGCGCGGATCGACAATATCTGTTTTAGGTCCAGGGCACTTATTCCCAGGTCGCCGTCCAAATAAGAACTAACAGGCTGATGGATCATTACCCTGATGATAGAAGGTTTCTCTATCTGGTGTGATGAAACGAACAGAAAAGTAAAGATAAAGACTAAATAGGAAAAAAGATAGAATTCCATAACCGTACGGGCATCATTTTTTGTACATTGCATACGGCTCTACAGCTAAATTGGCTCTGACTTTCGATTCCAGAAAGATAAAACTAGAATCTATCAGCCCCAGGCGGTTAAATAAAAGATCAAATTGCCACCCTTCTTTTCGCGGTTGTTAAAAAATACTATGATGGCTCCGTTGCTTTCTATTTTCAAATGGATTCTTTTTTTTTGATTGAGCAATCCCAAAGTTTCTTTTTGATCCAACTAAAAAAGGAAAAATCTTGTTTTTTCGCACTCTTTTTTTAGAACTTAATTTAAGAGCCCTTCGGTGTGAAAACAAAAAAGTTTGTGACGCTAAACTGGACTTCCGGTAGATAAAACAAAATCGGAAATACCTTTTATCTCATACTACTCTCTCGATACCTAATCAAATTTTTTTGAAAAAAAAAAACCAATACAAAAATTTTTCATATCGAATTCGAAGTGCCATGCTATTATTACTTAATGTTCATATGGCGAAGGCATAGTTTTCTTTTTTCTCTCAAATAAAAAACCTCATTGGCGCCGAGCGTGAGGGAATGCTAGACGTTTGGTACTTACTCCTCCAGACAATATAAAAGATGCCATGGATATGGCAGTTCCTACGCATATTGTATGGACCGGTGCGATCCCTGTTGTTACAGAAGCAAAAATAGCCAGCCCACCTATTGCCGATCCGCCATTGGAGTTTATATAACAATGAATAATTTCTTCCTTATTCTCGATGCCGTAAATTGTTATAAGCCCTACAGCATGATTCGCGGACTCGGGATCAATATCATCGCCCACAAAAAGGAATCGTTGGTGAGAAAGTCGGTTGATTAGGGTCAAATTGGTTCCCTTACGAACCGTACATGCACCTTTTGATGCATACGGTTCAAGAAAAGAATCAATGTATAGATTCCAGTGCTCTTTCTTTTTTTTTTTCTATGCTTTTTTCTAGCAAAAGCAAGTTTTTCCAACTTGGAACGAAAGGGCTTTTTTTAGATTTTTCAATAAAAAAATTGACTTATTTCTTCCTTCTAAACTAAAAATAAAAATAAGTCAAAAAACTTATTGAATTAACTTCTCATTGATATATTGTTTCATCGAGATTCAATTCAAATCACGATGGGATTTTCTTGTTCCTGAATGGGTCTCTTTTATGTTTTTAGGTTTATGCTCTACTCCGGGTAAAGATACGCCCCCCTTTTTGTGCATATAGGACAAATCTTGTCGTCACCATTTCTTTTTGTTATGACTTTCCAAATAAGAACCGAGAATCGTTTATGATACACGTCGTAATCATAGATCTATTTCAAATTGGGTTTTTTCTAAGCGGAGTCTGGATACTTCATTTTTTGAGTCCAACCAAAGTCAACCATAAATTTTTCTAATTGAAAATAGTACTCTGAATCCCCCAACAATGGATTTCACGCTCCACTTTTTGGATGATTCCATTTATTTTGCTTGGGCGAAAGAAAGGATATCTCGATTAGGAGAGAGAACGGGGAAATCCCATAGGACCCAATATATCTGACAAGTCGCACTATAGGTCAACCCAAGAGTCATCCTTCTTGTCGTCTTCGTCTTCTGTTGTTCCAGGAATTAGGAAAGATAGTTGTGGAACACCAACAGGCATAATGGAAAGGAAAACGCGGAATATTATCTTTCACTTTGATGTGGAAACGTAAGAATTGTTGTCGTTATAATATTGTCTTTATCGTATTTATTTTTCCAATCTATACTGTCTATACAGTAGGAAAGATAGACAAATAGTCCCTTCTAATGATAAATACAGATAGACGCATTTACTCATAGAAAATGGTATCAACCCCCATTGCATATTGGTGCTTATCGAGTATAGAATAAATCTGCTTCTCTTTTTTCCTACGAACAGAATAGAATATAACCTAACTCTTGTTAGGAAATAATCCACTTAAGAAGGAGGTCTATAGGATAGTCAGAGTATAGTCTTTTCCAATGCAATAAAGTTAGTTAGTGTCTATTTTTCTTTGAGAAAGGGGTATTTTCCATGGGTTTGCCTTGGTATCGTGTTCATACTGTTGTATTGAATGATCCCGGCCGGTTGCTTGCCGTTCATATAATGCATACAGCTCTGGTTGCTGGTTGGGCGGGCTCAATGGCTTTGTATGAATTAGCCGTTTTTGACCCTTCTGACCCTGTTCTTGATCCAATGTGGAGACAGGGAATGTTCGTTATACCCTTCATGACTCGTTTAGGAATAACCAATTCCTGGGGAGGTTGGAGTATTACAGGGGGGACTGCAACGAATCCGGGTATTTGGAGTTACGAGGGTGTAGCTGGGGCACATATTATGTTTTCTGGCTTATGCTTTTTGGCAGCTATCTGGCATTGGGTCTATTGGGATCTAGAAATATTTTCTGATGAACGTACAGGAAAACCCTCTTTGGATTTGCCTAAGATCTTTGGAATTCATTTATTTCTCCGGGGTGGCTTGCTTTGGTTTTGGTGCATTTCATGTCACGGGCTTATACGGTCCTGGAATATGGGTGTCCGATCCTTATGGACTAACCGGAACAGTACAACCTGTAAATCCGGCGTGGGGCGTGGAAGGTTTTGACCCTTTTGTTGCGGGAGGAATAGCTTCTCATCATATTGCAGCCGGTACGTTGGGCATATTAGCGGGCCTATTCCATCTTAGCGTACGACCGCCACAACGTATATATAAAGGATTGCGTATGGGGAATATTGAAACCGTACTCTCTAGCAGTATCGCGGCTGTATTTTTTGCAGCTTTTGTTGTTGCTGGAACTATGTGGTATGGGTCGGCAACTACTCCCATCGAATTGTTTGGGCCCACTCGTTATCAATGGGACCAGGGTTACTTTCAGCAAGAGATATATCGACGAGTTAGTACCGGTCTATCAGAAAATCTAAGTTTCTCAGAAGCCTGGTCTAAAATTCCCGAAAAATTAGCTTTTTATGATTATATTGGCAATAATCCGGCAAAGGGGGGATTATTCAGGGCAGGATCCATGGATAATGGAGATGGGATAGCGGTTGGTTGGTTAGGACACCCTATCTTTAGAGATAAAGAAGGGCGTGAGCTTTTTGTACGTCGTATGCCTACTTTTTTTGAAACCTTTCCGGTCGTTTTGGTAGATGGTGACGGAATTGTCAGAGCCGATGTTCCTTTTAGAAGAGCAGAATCGAAGTATAGTGTTGAACAAGTAGGTGTAACCGTTGAGTTCTACGGTGGCGAACTAAATGGAGTCAATTATAGTGATCCTGCTACTGTTAAAAAATATGCTAGACGCGCTCAGTTGGGTGAAATTTTTGAATTAGACCGTGCGACTTTGAAATCCGATGGTGTTTTTCGTAGCAGTCCAAGGGGTTGGTTTACTTTTGGGCATGCTTCATTTGCTTTGCTCTTCTTCTTCGGACACATTTGGCATGGTGCTAGAACCTTGTTCAGAGATGTTTTTGCTGGTATTGATCCAGATTTGGATACTCAAGTAGAGTTTGGCGCATTCCAAAAGCTTGGAGATCCAACTACAAAACGACAGGTGGTCTGATACAAGACTACTTTGGGATTTTTCCTCTATTTTCTTTTTTGCGGGGGTTTACATACAGAGTAAGTTTGAATTACCGCTTCTTTTATTCTCACTCTTTCATTTCAAGATGATGTGTTCTAAAAAGAAAATAGAATAATAAAAATATAAAAAACAAATAGGTAGGGAAGTTATAATTGTAAACCACGATCGAATTTATGGAAGCATTGGTTTATACATTCCTTTTAGTATCGACTCTAGGGATAATTTTTTTCGCTATCTTTTTTCGAGAACCACCTAAAATTTCAACTAAAAAATAAAATAGAAAATGATTTTCATTATCTCAATTCCCTAATTGACCCGACAGTACCCGTTTTGGGAACGTCCAGTGCCAAAGTCACTGAATGGATAAGTCGCCAATCCCTGGACTATGGAATGTACTTTATCCGCTGGGTGACGGGGGGCATTTTTTCAGAGGTTTTGAATCTACCCTTGTGTGATTCCTGTTGAAGCATATACTCGGGGGTGGGTGCAGCGCGGACGATTTTAAAGCAGACTCCCCCTTCATTAGATAGAGAAGATCACCAAGGTTTTGTGATCCGCTGTCAAACTTATTCCAATTCCAAGAGCTCGGATCAAATCGGTATATCAATACTGACTCGACCCGAGCTCTCTTATTGAATTGCTCATTCAATGAGCATTCTCAATATTCTATTATGCCTTGAAGAGGACTCGAACCTCCACGCTTTTTAGCACGAGATTTTGAGTCTCGCGTGTCTACCATTTCACCACCAAGGCATCTTGAAAGTGCATCCTATTTCATGAATAGGATATCTATCTAGTGTCATCTATTCCATAGATGACAAAGGTGGAATATTTCGATGGATCGGTCATATAAGCTCGAGTTGGACATCCAATTGCTTCGATTTGCATTATCCGGAGAATGCCTTATGTATATATAAAAAAGATGGCCAATCAAACTCATTTTCTTTCTCGATTCAGTAGATTGAATATACTGAGTTATCTCAATTGAAGTAATGAGCCTCCCAATGTTGGGAGGCTCATTACTTCAATTAGTCCCCGTGTTCCTCGAATGGATCTCTTAGTTGTTGAGAAGGTTGCCCGAAAGCGGTATATAAGGCGTACCCGGTAAAAGTTACAAGTAAACCAGATAGAAAGATGGCGACTAGGGTTGCTGTTTCCATATGATATAATATATAATTGCAAGACCTCAACAGATCTATCATAAGATTTTATTTACAACAGAATGGTATACAAAGTCAACAGATCTCAATGAATACAATAGGATTTATGGCTACACAAACTGTTGAGAACAGTTCTAGATCGGCCCGCCCAAAACGAACTGGTATAGGGAGTTTATTAAAACCCTTGAATTCAGAATATGGTAAAGTAGCTCCGGGGTGGGGAACAACTCCTTTAATGGGTATCGCAATGGCTCTATTTGCGGTATTTCTATCAATTATTTTGGAGATTTATAATTCGTCCGTTTTATTAGATGAAATTTCAATGAATTAAATTTAGAATAAAAGTATTAGTTTTTGAATCAAAAATTAACCAGTTAGAACTTGGATTTCTAGCCTATTCTATTTTGGTAGTTCGATCGTGGAATTTTTTTCTTTCTGTATTTCCGGAATATGAGTGTGTGACTTGTTATAATTGATTTTATGGATAGTACAGAAAATAGACCTGTCACCTTGATAGAGATGGTTCTATGCCGTCAGATATTTATTCAAGTATCTGGAACACGAAATATATGAACTAGATTAAGAAATATTTAAACTATGATTCATACTTACTATATTAACCTCGTACCCGGAAGTCCAAAAAAACGTTAAATTCTTTATAAAAAAAGAAAAATATTTCTTTCTTTTTTTTTTTAGTCATTTTTCGAATCTAATTCATGGAATACGTGATGATCCAACGGTTCTTACTCAGGGAATCCTTGGCTTAACTTATGATTTTTATTGAATCATCGTGGTTCTAGTATGAATCTGAGGTTTTAACCGATTCATAGGGTTTTAACAAGAAAATTCTTATATCAATTCAATACTAAAGAAAAAAAAAAAAAGCCACATTAGATATAAAAACAAATTCAAAGAAATAGGTAACGAGAGGATTCAAGAGGCCTGTAAGGATCAACATAAAGATGATTGAGCCAACTTGATATTTTGGTATTATCACCACAAAGAAGAGAAGAAGAGCTTTCCATTTGTTTTTATTATTTCGTACATTTAGAGACGATTTAATTGAAAATTAAGAAATGTCAAACTTTCTATTCCATATCCGACTGGGGGCGTGTTTTTGCTTGAGCTGTACGAGATGAAAGTCTCATATACAGTTCTGAGAGGGGGATTTTCACCTATCTCAATAAAGTCTATGATTGGTTCGAAGAACGTCTCGAAATTCAGGCGATTGCGGATGATATAACTAGTAAATATGTTCCTCCTCATGTCAATATATTTTATTGTTTAGGCGGAATTACGCTTACTTGTTTTTAGTACAAGTAGCTACGGGGTTTGCTATGACTTTTTACTATCGTCCGACTGTTACGGAAGCTTTTGCCTCTGTTCAATACATAATGACGGAAGTTAACTTTGGTTGGTTAATCCGCTCAGTTCATCGATGGTCGGCAAGTATGATGGTCCTAATGATGATTCTGCATGTTTTTCGTGTGTATCTCACCGGTGGATTTAAAAAACCTCGCGAATTAACTTGGGTTACAGGGGTGGTTTTGGGAGTATTGACGGCATCTTTTGGTGTAACTGGTTATTCCTTACCTCGGGACCAAATTGGTTATTGGGCGGTTAAAATTGTAACCGGTGTACCTGATGCTATTCCTCTAATAGGGTCGCCTTTGGTAGAATTATTGCGTGGAAGTGCTAGTGTGGGACAATCCACCTTGACTCGTTTTTATAGTTTACACACTTTTGTATTGCCACTTCTTACTGCTGTATTTATGTTAATGCATTTTCCAATGATACGTAAACAAGGTATTTCTGGTCCTTTATAGTTTATATTATATTATAGAAAATATAATAGTTTATAGAGAGGGTATAGAATAGATATTTGTAATCAATCATTTATCACTTAGGGGAGGCATAATAGGATTTTATTGCTATAAGTATGGATTATTGAAAATAATAAGACATGGATTTGGATATTTCCCTCCAACTGATTGTGTCAAATAAAAAATATTGTGGGTTGGGGGGAATTCTCTGAAGAGAAAATGGATTATGGGAGTGTGTGACTTGAACTACTGATTGGTCTGTGTAGATATATGTCTGCCACCTTGGAATTCACAAACAAATGTGTCTTTGTTCCAACCACTGTCTAATCCCTAGACAGAAGATAGGCTGGTTTGCTCGAAGAGCATCTTTTCTATGATCAGATCTGAATCATGTTATACAATGAGAAGGCTCCGTAAGATCTAGTAGAATTAACACTAGTGGAATTCATTTCATAAGTTGTAAATAGTATGGAAATGCATGCATTTCCTATGCATTGATAGGAGCGATAATACTATCGGGGTGAAACAAAAGATCTAAAGAAAAGATAGACTAAATTAATAACAAGTAAACCTTTTGTGTGGATCTCTAACTATTTTGGAAATAACTAGAGAGAAATAGTAATCGTAAAGTCCGAGACGACCCAGAAAGCATTTGATCATATCATGATCCACTTTGTAAGCCAACTTGGGTATTGAGTATTTACTTAGACTTAGAACCAAATTTCTTTGCAATGGATAGTTTCCATTCCAGAAAAGAGTCCAGGTTTTATTACATTGACATTCATATATATACTATGTGTAGATATAGCCAACACATATATTTTTTTAGGGATTTCTTTTGTTCTTTTAAGTCTTGCTCGAGCCGGATGATAAAAAATTCTCATGTCCGGTTCCTTCGGGGGATGGATCTATAAGAATTCACCTATCCCAATAACAAAAAAACCTGATTTGAATGATCCTGTATTAAGAGCAAAATTGGCTAAAGGTATGGGTCATAATTATTATGGAGAACCCGCATGGCCCAATGATCTTTTATATATTTTTCCAGTAGTTATTTTAGGTACTATTGCATGTAACGTAGGTTTGGCGGTTCTAGAACCATCAATGCTTGGTGAACCAGCAGATCCATTTGCAACCCTTTGGAAATATTACCTGAATGGTATTTCTTTCCGTATTTCAAATACTTTCGTACAGTGCCCAATAAATTATTGGGTGTTCTTTTAATGGTTTCAGTACCTGCGGGATTATTAACGGTACCCTTTTAGAAAATGTTAATAAATTCCAAAATCCATTTCGTCGTCCAGTAGCGACAACCGTTTTTTTGATTGGTACCGCAGTTGCTCTTTGGTTAGGTATTGGTGCAACATTGCCGATTGATAAATCCCTAACTTTAGGTCTTTTTTAATTTGATTTCAATTGTGAAATAATACAACGCGCGTATCTAGGGAATAGTCGCTTCAAAGCGAATTCTCCCTAGATACATCTATTCCATAAAATTCTTAATTTCTTTCAAATCTATGAATTGTGGTTACAGATTGAAAACCCATTTTCATCTTAATCTTCATTCAAAAAATACCAAAGAAAAAAAAAATCCAATCGATTAATAGATTTAAAACCTCTTTTTGGTAAATCGATTGTGAAGTGTTTTCTAGAATCCCCAAGATCTGTTTTAGATCTTCTAGGCGAAAATGTTCCATTTTCATAAGATCTTCTTGACTCTTAGTCAAGAAGTCAAATAATGTATATATGTTGGACTTTTTGAGACAATTATAAACTCTGGGAGATAATTCAAATTGGTCAATCAAAATGGATTGCGATGCTTTTTTTTTTTTTCTGAATTGATCCAATTTCTCGTGAAAACTAAAAGGAGAAAAGGAAACTGTGTCTTGATTATTCTCTAAAGGTAAGTTTTCTTCTTCCTTATGTAAAAAGGGAATAAATAAATCAATCAAATTCCGAGAGGCTTCATGAAGTGCTTCTTTTGGAGTTAAACTCCCATTTGTCCAGATTTCGAGAAAGAGTATTTCTTGTTTTTCATTCCCATAGGAATGAATACTATGATTCACATTTCGAACAGGCATGAAGACAGCATCTATAGGATAACTTCTATCTTGAAAGATATGCGGGCTTTTTATAAGATATCCACGACTTCTCTCGATTTCTAATCCAATACAAAAAGAAATCGGTTCTGTTAACCTAGCTATATGTTGTGTATTGTCGCCGATTTCTACACAAGGCGGTAAGATGATATCTTGAGCAGTTACATATCCAGGGCCCCTGGCACAAATAGACGCGCCACAAGTTCCATATAAATTACTTCTCAATACAATTTCTTTTAAATTCATTAAAATTTCAGGAACCGATTCTTGAATACCTGCTATAGTAGAATATTCATGCGGACGTTCTCAGATTTTACACGTGTGATACATGTTCCTTGTATTTCTCCAAGCAAAGCTCTTCGCATTGCAATGCCTATTGTGTCGGCTTGGCCTTTCATAAGTGGAGACAGAACAAAGCGCCCATAATGAAGACGCTTACTGTCTGTTCTTGATTCAACACAGTTCCACTGTAGTGTCCGAGTAGATACTCTTACTTTCTCTCGAACCATAGTAATATTTTTTTTATTTGATTGAATTATTTATTTCTCTTGTTTTTCTTGAAATTTCTTCACTGTTCATTTCTATACACGTCTTTTTGGGGAGGTCTACAGCCATTATGTGGCATAGGGGTTACATCTCGTAGAAAAGTCAATCGTATACCGCTTCGACGAATACCGCGTAATGCTCCGTCTCTTCCTAACCCGGGGCCCTTTATCATGACTGCGGCTCGTTGCATACCTTGATCTCTTACTGTACGAATAGCATTTTTTGCTGCAGTTTCAGCTGCAAAGGGTGTCCCTCTTCTCGGACCCTTAAAGCCGCAAGTACCTGACGAGGACCAGGAAACCACGCGACCCTTTACATCTGTAACCGTGACAATAGTATTATTGAAACTTGCTTGAACATGAATAATCCCTTTTGGTATTTTACGTACACTCTTACGCGAACCAATACGCCTATTCCTACGTGAACCGACTCTCGGCATAGCTTTTGCCATATTTTATCATCTCATAAATATGAATCATATGGATATATCCATTTCAAATCAAAACAGATTCCTTATTTGGACACTGAGTCCTTTAGCAAGTCTGATTAGCCTTGTCTTTGTTTATGTCTCGGTTGGGACAAATTACTATAATGCGTCCCCGCCTGCGAATTAGGCGACATTTTTCACAAATTTTACGAACGGATGCTCTTATTTTCATATTTGTCATTCCTCAATCTTCATTCTCAATCTACTTGTTGGTAGAAAATAAGTTTCTTGCATTTTTTCATTTCGAATCATATTGCATAAAACCCGCCTAATCTTTTGAATCCGTGTTTTCGAGTCGATAAATTATACGCCCTCTGGTTGAATCATAACGACTTACTTCAATTTTGACTTTATCTCCCGGCAGTATCCGTATAAAACTACGTCGGATCTTTCCTGAAATATACCCTAGGATCAGATCCTCATTATCTAAACGAACCCGGAACATGCCGTTGGGAAGCGATTCCGTAATTAAACCTTCATGAATCCATTTTGTTCTTTCATTTCAGGTAAAACCTCCTTTTTGTATTAACTAATAGAGGAGAAAGGGTATTAGACAATTCACCTCTTTTCTTTATTTTTTTTACAAAGATAAAGAGGTTTTGGATCCCATGTAAAAGGATTACCATATATAACACAAGATTTCTCCGCCGATTCCTTCTAGTCGAGCCTCTCGGTCTGTTATTATACCCCGAGAAGTAGAAAGAATTACAATCCCCATCCCACCTAAAATTCTAGGGATTCGTTGAGAGTTAGAATAGATTCGTAGACCGGGTCTACTGATCCGTTTTAAATTTAAAAAATTTCTATATGGTCTTTTCCTATTCCTTCTATGTCGCAGGGTTAAAACCAAAAAAGATTTGTTTTTTTCTCGATGCTTTCGGAGATTTTCGATAAAACCTTCTCGAAGAAGTATTTGAACAATATTTTCGGTAATATTCGTAGATGCTATACGAACAACTCTTTTTCTATCCATATCCGCGTTTCGTATAGAGGTTAGTATCTCAGCAATAGTGTCTCTGCTCATGATGAACTTAAATTTTGTTTCCTCGAATTTGAATATAATCAACATGTTTTTCTTTGTTTTTTTTTTTTTTTATTTATGATTTATGATGATATATGAATTGAAAAAAGGTATATACGTGAGACACATTCAACGAATGAATCAAGTTCTTTTTCTATTTCTTTCAAATACCCCAAAAGGGGATAAAAAAAATCAACATCTCATTGTATTTTACAATACCTCGGGAGCTAATGAAACTATTTTAGTAAAATTGAATTGTCTCAATTCTCGGGGGATTGCACCAAAAATTCGCGTTCCTTTTGGATTTCCTTCTTGATCAATTACAACTGCAGCATTGTCATCATATCGTATTATCATACAGCTGTCGCGTTTAAGTTCTTTACAAGTACGAACAATTACAGCTCGGACTACTTCTGATTTTTGTAGTGGCATGTTAGGTACAGCTTCTTTGATCACAGCAACAATAACGTCACCAATGTGAGCATATCGACGGTTGCTAGCTCCTATGATTCGAATACACATCAATTCTCTAGCCCCGCTGTTATCCGCTACATTTAAATGGGTCTGGGGTTGAATCATATTAAATTTTTGAGTCTATTCTTACGATGCAAAGGATGAAGAAAATAAAAGAAATATTTTTTGTCTAAAAAAGAAACCCATGGTTTTGTTTTATCCCCTAGACTCATTTCTCTCCGTTCTGTGTTTTTATCCAGAAATAATAAATTGCGTTCGTATAGGCATTTTTGATGCTGCTATTAAAATAGCCCTTCTAGCTATATTTTCGGTTACCCCACTCATTTCATATAGTATTCGCCCTGGTTTAACAACAGCTACCCAATATTCAGGGGACCCTTTCCCCGAACCCATACGTGTTTCGGCAGGTCTTACTGTAACCGGTTTGTCTGGAAATATACGGACCCATATTTTTCCACCACGGCGTGCATTTCGTGTCATTGCCCGTCGACCTGCTTCAATTTGTCTAGATGTGATCCAAGCAGGTTCAAGTGCCTGAAGAGCATATTTGCCGAAAGAAATCTGATTACCTCGAAAAGATATTCCTTTCATTCTTCCTCTATGTTGTTTACGGAATCTAGTTCTTTTGGGTTATAGTTGATGGTTGTTTCGGAATTCCATCTCTACTCCAGAACTGGACATGAGAATTTCTTCTCATCCAGCTCCTCGCGAAAAAAGTATTCAAAATGGAATTTCAATTAATTTGAATAACTATAACTATTCTAAAATTAGAAATAAAATTTTTTTTATAGTGTCCCACTCACTCTTTATTTTCCTTTGTGCTTGATCTACTTCTAAGAATAAAAAAATTCGCGGGCGAATGTTTACTCTTGCAATCTCGATTTCAGTCTTAACCTCCGGTCGGGATTTCTGAAAGTTGATGCATTTTTTCTGGTTAATTTCGCCATCCAGACTAGTGAATTAGTAAGATTCATTTGTTCAATAAAAGATTTTGCATTCACAAGTTCCTTCGTTCCCACCGCTTCGTACTTAATGGTTAGGTCCTAATCCTACAATGGAGCTAATAATGCAATTTATTCTCGAGTCAACCTTCTTAGTCTTTATTGACTCGAAGCTCTTTTTTCTTCTATACTGAGGATTCATTGACTATTTCATTATGGATGAATCCATTAGTATTGATGCTTTATTACACTGTTTTTAGGATATGGCGCATAGACCTTACATGTTGGATTTTATAGCATTGCTATTCTTTTCTCTTCTTTCATCCTTCCATTTTACCGCACATTTTCGTTTTTTTTTTTTGCTTTAAACTTAGAATTTTTGAATATCAAAATCTCAGTTGCTACAAAGATATGACCGATTTATCATATCTTGACTGGTTCGTTAGATCCAGATAATACGAAGTGATGAGTTGGTTTTCATACTACCGAGCTCGTATTGTTTATCCTAACCTGAAAACCAACGAGTCGCACACTAAGCATAGCAATTATACCGAAAGGTCAATCCAATTTTTATTAAACCGTATAGAATTAAATAATGAAAAATTAGAATTGCTTGCTTTGATTGGACAGAAAAAGAATTCATGAATTTTACTATATTTTTATCAATAAATGGATAAAAATTCTTCTTCCTTGTCTCTAAAAATCCAAATTTTTATAACTAATACCCCGTAGATAGTCCGAGCTGTATAGGAACAATAATCGATTTTAGCGCGAATGGTTTGTAGGGGAACCCTACCTCTCTGATCCATTCGACACGTGCAATTTCTTTTCCATCGATACGCCCTGCAATTTGTACTTGAATTCCTTTTGTATCTGCTTCTTCAGATAATTCAATAGCTTTTTTGATTGCTTTTCGAAATGAAACTCTATTCTTTAATTGTTCGGCTATAAATTCTGCAATAATATTAGGGTTTCCATAAGGTTTTGCAATTCCTTTGATAGAAAGCTTAAGTTTTCGGGTTATATAATGAAATTCTTTTTGGAAATTTCTTTTGAATTCTTCAACTCCTTGCGGTCTATTTTCGGTTAATAACTTTGGGAATCCCATAAAGAGTATGACCTCGATCTCCTCTATTCCTTTTTGATCTCTATACGTGCAATTCCCTCGGTCGCGGAGGATAGTGGTATATTCTTTTGTACATATTTTTGACAAAATTTCTGAATTTTTGATCTTCTTGTAGACCCTCAGAATAATTTCTTGGTTGTGCAAACC
>JAIFAC010000096.1:70000-75000 GCA_026545765.1 Plantago major | reverse complement strand
CTATGGGTCCATAAAATGTATTGAATCGATTCTTTTAATGAATCGATCCGACCACAATTTCGAATATGGAATTCAAAGGCATCAAATAGGACAAATAGGAAAGGATACTCTGAATCATAGAACTCGAATGAAATATAGGATCAACCAACATTTATCGAATTTGAAAAAGTCAGAAGAAATGGTTCGATCCTCTTATTTTGATTTCTCGAACTGAGACATCGATGAATCGGGATCCTGATGCATATAGACACAAATGGTGCAAGAATTTCCAGGAACATTTGGAAGATTTCGTTTCTGAGCAGAAGAGCTGTTTTCAAATAGTGTTCGATCGATTACGTATTGATCCATATTCGATTGATTGGTCTGAGGTTATCGACGAAAAGATTTGGCTAAGACACTTCGTTTCTTTCTGTCCAAGTCACTTCTTTTTGTCCAAGTTTATTTTCTTTTGTCTAACTCACTTCCTTTTTCTGTGTGAGTTTCGGGAATATCCCCATTCATAGGTCCGAGATCGATCTATATGGGTGGAAAGGTCCGTATGATCAACTCGGCAATCAGTTGTTAGAATCGATAGGTCTTCCAATTGTTCATTTGAAAAAATGGAAACCATTTTTATTGGACGATCATGATACTTCCTGAAAATCGAAATTTTGGTCAATGGAGGAAAAATAGCACCCTTTTTGTTCAATAAGATACCAAAGTGGATGATTGACCCAAGAAAAATCGCGGGAAATCCTTTGATAGGGCGGATTCCTATTTCTCAATGATATTCCACAATCAAGACAATTGGCTGAATCCCGTGAAAACATTTCATCGAAGTTCATTGATATCTTCTTTTATAAAGCAAATCGACTTCGATTCTTGAATAATCCACATCACTTCTGCTTCTATTCTAACACAAGATTCCCTTTTCTGTGGAAAAGGCCCATATCCATAATTCTGATTTGACATATGGACAATTCCTCAATATCTTGTTCATTCGCAACAAAATATTTTCTTTGCCCGTCGAATATGCTTTTGGGGGGAGAGAGACTATTTCACCAATCGAGTCACAGGTATCTAACATATTCATACCTAACGATTTTCCACAAAGTGGTGACGAAACGTATAACTTGTACAAATCTTTCCATTTTCCAAGTCGATACGATCCCTTCGTCCGTAGAACTAGTTTCTCGATCGCAGACATTTCTGGAACACCCTAACAGAGGGACAAAGAGTGCATTTTGAAAGAACTTGTTGTCAACCTCTTTCAGCTAGGAATCTATCGGATTCAGAAGAGAAGAACTTGCATCAGTATCTCAATTCAAACATGGGTTTGATTCCCACTCCATGTTCTGAGAAAGATTTACCATGCAAAAAGAGGAAAAAACGGCGTCTTTGTCTAAAGAAATGCCTTGCGAAAGGGCAGATGTATAGAACCTTTCAACAAAGGGCTCTTTCAACTCTCTCAAAATCGAATCTATTCCAAACATATATGCCATGGTTCTTGACAGGGTACTGGATATTTGTAGATAATTTTGTAGATACTTTTTCAGACCTATTGCCGATTTCAGATACTTTTCCAGAACTATGGCTGATACTACGTAATAGTCAAAATTGGTATCCATAATACGAAGTAGCAGTAAAAATTGGTATTCATCTTTCGGGATATTAGGCATAGATTGGGTAGATCGTATGAATTCTTTGGAAAAAGCGCGTCTTAATCTGATAAGTGAGATTTCGAATAAGTGTTTACATAATGTTCTTCTGTCCGAAGAAATGATTCATCGAAATAATGAGTCACCATTGATATCGACACATCTGAGATCGCCAAGTGTTTGGGAGTTCTTCTATTCAATCCTTTTCCTTCTTGTTGTTGCTGGATATCTCGTTTGTACCCAGCTTCTCTTTGTTTCCGGGGCCTCTAGTGAGTTACAGACAGAGTTCGAAAAGGTCAAATCTTTGATGATGGAATCATCTATGATTGAGTTGCGAAAACTTCTGGATAGGTATCCTACATCTGAACCAAATTCTTTCTGGGTAAAGAATCTCTTTCTAGTTGCTCTGGAACAATTCCGTTCTAAGAAGATATATTTGAATATCAATCTCATCGATCTCATATCAAATCCCATCAATCGAATCACTTTTTCGAGAAATACGAGACATCTAAGTCATACAAGTAAAGAGATCTATTCATTGATAAGAAAAGAAAAACTGAACGGGGATTGGGTTGATGATAAAATAGAATCCTGGGTCGCGAACAGTGATTTGATTGATGATGAAGAAAGAGAATTCTTGGTTCAGTTCTCCGCCTTAACGACAGAACAAAGGATTGATCAAATTCTATTGAGTCTGACTCATAGTGATCGTTTATCAAAGAATGACTCTGGTTATCAAATGATTGAAGAACCGGGAGCAATTTACTTACGATACTTGGTTGATATTCATAAAAAGGATCTATTGAATTATGAGTTCAATCCATCCTGTTTAGCAGAAAGACGGGTATTCCTTGCTCATTATCAGACAATCACTTATTCCCAAACTTCGTGTGGACTACTACTTTGCACTGCCCATCTCATCGAAAACCCTTTTCGCTCCGCTTAGCCTTATCCCCTCTAGGGAATTTTAGTGATAGGTTCTATAGGAACTGGACGTCCTATTTGGTCAAATACCTAGCTACAAATTCCTATGTTCCTTTCATTACGGTATTTCTGAACGATAACAAGCCAAAAGTTATGGATGAGGATGAAGATGAGGATTATTACGAGATAAAGGTTGGTGGTAGTGACGAGATTGATGCTAGTGACGCTGCTAGTGACGCGATTGATGCTAGTGACGAGATGGATCCTGACCTTGATACGGAGCTGGAAGAGCTAACTATGATGAATGCGCCAACTATAGATAGGATGTCGGAACTAGGCCCCACCCTTCAATTCGAATTAGCAAAAGCGATGTCTCCTTGCATAATATGGATTCCAAACATTCATGATCTGGATGTGAATGAGTCGAATTACTTATCCCTAGGTCTATTAGTGAACCATCTATCTGAAGGATGCTCCAATAGAAATATTCTTGTTATTGCTTCGACTCATATTCCCCAAAAGTGGATCCTGCTCTAATAGCCCTGAATAAATTAAATACGTGCATTAAGATACGAAGGCTTCTTATTCCACATCAACAAAAGCACTTTTTCATGCTTTCCTATACGAGGGATTTCACTTGGAAAAGAAAATGTTCCATACTAACGGATTCGGGTCCATAACCATGGGTTACAATCCACGAGATCTTGTAGCACTTAGTAATGAGGTCCTATCGATTAGTATTACACAGAAGAAATCCATTATAGACACTAATACAATTAGATCCGCTCTTCATAGACAAACTTGGGATTTGCGATCCCAGGTAAGATCGGTTCAGGATCATGGGATCCTTTTCATCAGATAGGAAGGGCTGTAGCACAAAATGTACTTCTAAGTAATTGCCTCATAGATCCTATATCTATCTATCTGAAGAAGAACTTATGTAAGGAAGGGATTCTTATTTGTACAAATGGTACTCGGAACTTGGAACGAGCATGAAGAAATTAACGCTACTTCTTTATCTTTTGACTTGTTCTGCCGGATCAGTCGCTCAAGATCTTTGGTCTCTACCTGGACCTGATGAAAAAATGGCATCATTTTATGGACTCATTGAGAATGAGTCGGATCTAGTTCATGGCCTATTAGAAATAGAAGGTTCTCTTTCACGGACAGAAAAGATTGCAGTCCGTTTGATAATGATCGAGTTCCATTGCTTCTTCGGCCCGAACCGAGGAATCCTTAGATATGATGCAAAAGAGATTTATCTATGAAAATACGAATCGGAGTTTGAAGAAGGGAGGGAGAAGGAGCCCTTGACCCGCACCAGATAGAGGAGAATTTATTCAATCACATAGTTTGGGCTCCTAGAATATGGAGCCCTTGGGCTTTATTTGATTGTACCGAAAGGCCCGGTGCATTGGGATTTCCTATAGGTCCAGGGCATTTCGGGGCAAGCGGATCCTTTCTGATGAAGAGGATGAGCTTCAAGAGAATGATTCGGAGTTCTTGCAGAGTGGAACCATGCAGTCCCAGACACGAGATAGATCTTCCAAAGAACAAGGCCTATTTTTTCGAATAAGCCAATTCCTTTGGGACCATGCAGATCCGCTCTTTTCCTATTCAAAGATCAGTCCCCGGCTCTGTGTTTTCACATCGAGAATTATTTGCAGATGAGGAGATGTCAAAGGGGCTTCTTACTTCCCAAACAGCTCTTCCTACATATCTCCATCAACGCTGGTTTATCAAGAATAAACAAGAAAAGCACTTCGAATTGTTGATTAATCGTCAGAGATGGCTTAGAACCAATAGTTCATTATCTAATGGATCTTTCCGTTCTAATACTCTATCCGAGAGTTATCAGTATTTATCAACTCTGTTCCTATCTAACGGAACGCTATTGGATCAAATGACAAAGACATTGTTAAGAAAAAGATGGCTTTTCCCGGATGAAATGAAAGAAGTACTGGATTCTCTTTCGGATAGGCCCTGAAAGGAGAGGGGAGGGTGGAATGCCAACAAGCGTCAATTCCTAATTGACCTGACAGTACCTGTTTTGGGAACGTCCAGTGCCAAAGTCACTGAATGGATAAGTCGCCAATCCCTGGACTATGGAATGTACTTTATCCGCTGGGTGACGGGGGCATTTTTTCAGAGGTTTTGAATCTACCTTGTGTGATTCCTGTTGAAGCATATACTGGGGTGGGTGCAGCGCTTACGATTTTCTAGCAGACTCTAACTTCTTTAGATAGAGAAGATCACCAATGTTTTGTGATCCGATGTCAAAATTATTCCATTTCAATGAGCTCGTATCAAATCGGTATATCAATCCTGACTCGACCAGAGCTCTCTTATTGAATTGCTCATTCAATGAGCATTCTCAATATTCTATTATGCCTTGAAGAGGACTCGAACCTCCACGCTTTTTAGCACGAGATTTTGAGT
>JAIFAC010000096.1:35000-55000 GCA_026545765.1 Plantago major | reverse complement strand
CTCATACAATAACGGTCCTGGCTCTATCATATCTTTTGGTTCATTTGTTCAATGACAAAGACTTTTTGGATAATGAGTCTTCCAGCCGAAATTCACTGAGTAATTTCAGTACTCAAAGTGTATTCGTGAATAATCTCATTTTTCAATTATTCCATCATTATTTGTTTCAAAGTTCAATGTTAGCCAGATTAGTAAATGTTTATCTCTTCCGATGCAACAATAAGATCTTATTTCTAACAAGTAGTTTTGTTGGTTGGTTAATTGGTTGGGTAATTTGTCATATTTTATTCAGGAAATGGCTTGGATCGGGATTAGTCTGGATCCAGCAAAATAATTTGATTAAATCGAATAAGTTCATTAGATCTAATAAGTACCTTGTGGCAAAATTGCGAATTCGGATCTTTAGTATTCTCTTATTTATGACCTGCGCCTACTCTTTAAGCAGAATACCGTTCCCCATCAAACCCTCAACAAAAACGGAAGAAATAGATGTAGAAATAGAAACATCCGATGAAGAAGATCCTTCTTCTTTCCGAAGAAAGGGCGGATCCGAACAAAATCGATGAAACGGAAGAAATTGAGTGAATAGCAATAAAATCATGAAAATTCTACCATTTTTCCGAAAAATGGCAAATAACGACCCTTTTTCTTTGAAAAAATCTTGCCACTCTTCTTTTCGATTTCAATCAGTGGAATCGACCCTTCGCTACATAAAAACGAGAAATTTGAACAAGCTATCCGAAATGAAATGTCACATTATTTTTTGACTGATGTAAAAGTGATGGAAAATATCGAATGACTTTTACGTGTCCTGCTAGTATATCGATTTTTTGGAAAGGCTAAAAGAAGGCTGTTATCCCTGGAACTGTGGCCTTATTTCTTCGATGATAATCCACCGACCCATACGATTTTTGGATTTTACCAACGAAAAAAGAAAGAAAAGAAAAAGCATTTCTAAATCGAATCAAATCTCTCGAGAAAAATCTAGTTTTTGAATAGACTCGAAACAAGAACTCGATTATGTAATGATGATTCTAGAAACAAATACTTACCAAAAGGTATGATCCTTTATTGAGCGGATCGCGTCGAAAACAATCGAAAAAATGCAATCCTGAAAAATCTTCGAAAAAAATTTTTCAAAATTTTCGGATAAATAAATTGCATCAAATCCTCGTTCCGTACACCGATAAACTAGGAGAATTTATAGAGATACAGAATAAAGAGCGAAAGATTTATGCGGAGGATATCAAAATGAGGAATTACTGATCATTGACAAGATCGTTGACACGGTCATTGAAAAGTTTCTTCCTCCTGTCGTTGATACTTTTCGCCTTGTGCTCAACACTCACAAATGGATTTGTTTGGCTCGGTTACAGGCTATTGTCGCGGGAAATATCCACTACGCGATAGCTGTGCAATGTACGTTTTGGAGGCATACAGCCCTGGTACCTCTTATTTGTCTAATTTGATAGGCTTCAGGAATTTAAAGAATGTGTCTAAAATGTTATGAAGACATTCTATCGAAATCCCATTTTAATTGGAATCTTTGATGAGGATTGGTTACGCACATGTGAGGTATGAACATATGGGTTATCTGGGAGACTTTATTCGAAAAATAGAGTACGCTCTAGAAGAAAAATTAGACGAGTATTACGCTTACCTAAACTTTGGTTGTGGCTCTAGTGACTTCTTGGTATACCCCTGATTAGCCAGATCAAAATTATTATCAGAATAACAAAAGTTCGAAAAGAAAAGTCCGAAAAGAAAAGTTCGAAAAGAAAAGTTCGAAAGACCAAAGGCAGAAAGAGCAAAATTAGAAAAGTTAAAAAGAAAACATGAAATGCTTTTTTAAAAAAGTCTTATTTTTCCTACATGATGATGCTAATGATGCTAATAGTCAAAACAGAAACATAAGTCAAAATAAAATAAACGAAATCAGTAAAAAATTCCTCGATGGGAATACAAATTAATCACTGAGTTAGAATAACAATCAGGAGAATTTCAAGATATTCCTGAAGATTTTGAAATTCGTTCAAGAGAAGCCAAAGAGGTAGTGATTTTACTGATATCAAAGATGATAAAGATGATCCTGATGAAATGGAAGAGATGTCTACGACACGCTATTTAGAACAACCGGACTTTGATCGAGATCTAATCAAGGGTCAGTGGGCGCAAAGGCGCAAAGTAGTTATTTGGAAAGTGTTTCAAGGAAATGCGCATTCCCTTTTGTGTACAGAATCAAAAATCCATTTTCTTTTCTTTAACATCTAATATGTTTGAATTGATTAAATCCATTTTAGAAATAGGGTGTGGAAAGGGAAGCATTCCAAATTGTAGAGTCTACAAACGAACAAACAAAAAGAGAAGAAAATAGAATAGAAATAGAAGACGAAGACGAAGAAAAAAGAGATGGAGATACTAGAGGAAGAGGCGCGAATGAAGATAGCGGAAGCTTGGGATAATGCCCATACTTATGGGCAAGGAATAAGAGCTTGTTTGTTGCTAATTCAATCTATTTTAGAAAATATATTCTCTTACCTTCGTTTATAATTGCAAAAATCTTGGGCGTATATCCCTATCCCAACGTCCTGAATGGTCTGAGGATTTTCGGAATGGAATAGAGAGATGCATCTTAAATGTACTTATAATGGAACGCCATTATCAGAAACAGAATTGCCTGAAAATTGGTTCATAGAAGGTCTTCAGATCAAAATATTATTCCTTTCCGTCTGAAACCTTCGCACAAACGCAAATTAAGATCTTATCAAGAAAAGAGGATTTCGTTTTTAACGGTTTTGGACTCGAAGCTAAACATCCTTTTGGTTTTCCTGAAAACGACCTTCCTTTTGGAAACCTGTTTTGAAAGAACTGGGAAAAAAGTTCGAAAATGAAAAGAACTATTTCAAAGGAAAAAAAATACTTGCAAAAGTTTCCAAAGAAAACCCAATTCAATTAAGAAAAGTAGAAATCTATGAATCGAATGAAATTCAAGAAGAAAAGATTCCATAATTAGCAATCAAATAATTAACCAATCTTTTGGTCAAACAGTATCGCTGGGTTTGACAAATTCTTCATTGACAGAAAAAAATAAAAGATCTGACTGAGCGAATAGGGAAAATTAGAAATCAAATAGAAAGAATAGAAAGAATTAGAAAGAAGAAAAGGAAAATGATACTAGTCCTAACAAAACATTTAATGCTAAATTCTTAGAAAATGGAAAATATTCAAAAGAAGAACTGTTCGATTCATTTCTAAATTTCCCTTTATTTGAAAATTTTCATTGAACTACTATCTCGGCACAGATTTTTTTCTAGGAGTGAATGGAAACTATCAGGGTATGGAAATCTACTATCTATTATATAGAAGAGTTTGTTTTATTTAGTAAATTTTATTTACTAAGGATATGGAAATTGATTTTATATATTATGTTTGAAGGTTGGTTTAAGATCTATTATATTTTACTTTGTATTGTACGTGATATACGGTTTCTTTTAAATTTTGTTGTAGATCATTCAAATTTGGATATTTCTACCAAATTAGGTTAAGAACCCTAATTGACAAAATGATGAATAACTGCATAGAGCTAATTTTTCTATCCCTGACCTAACATTTAAGAATACTAGTAGTAATAAAAAAGAAAATCTCATTCCTTTAAAAATCCTTGATAAGATTAGGGATATGAAAAGCAATTTACATATTTTTTGACTTATCTTGCGTATCACAAGCCTATGTATTTTACAAATTATCCCAAATGCAAGTTAGTAATTTGAATAAATTAAGACCTGTTCTTCAATATCAAGGAATCTCTTTGTTTCTTAAGCCCGAAATAAAGGATTCTTTGGAAAAACAAGGAATGGTTCATTCAAAATTAAAATTAAATGATAAGAAACTTAGGAATTATGAACAAAATCAATGGAAAAGTGGTTAAGAGGGTATTCTCCATACAATTTATCGTCGATCATATGGTCGAGATTAATGCCTGAAAATGGCGAAATACTTCCCATTGTATAGCTACAAAGGAAAAATTACAAATGCAATTCATATGAAACAGACCAAGTAAGTGATTCAAAAAAAAGGAAGTATACAAATTAGCGAATCAAAAGAAAATTTTCACAAATCTTATCGATATGATCTTTAGCAAATAAATTTCTTAACTCCGAAAAATTTCAAGGAAATAAGAACGGAGAGCTTTGTAACACGCACAAGGACCCACTTTATGATATTCTGAAAACCACCCCTATCTATAATTATGTGGATATGCTAGCTGTGGAAAAATGGTAAATAGAAAATATTTGCGTTGGAAAAGTTTGTATCGTAAAGAAAAGTGGATATTGAGTCCTGTATCACGATCGATGCCAACAGGAATCCAAATATTCAACGGAAACTAATAAGTATTTTCAAATATCTATTAAAATGGATATTCTGAAATTTGTTATTTTAGGCTTCCAGACAATCTCCCAAAATTCCACAACGTTTTTGTTGATTGATGGGAATGAATGAAAGAATGCTAAATTATTCTATCTCGAATCTAGAGGGTTGGTTCTTCCCAGAATTGGTCTTATTTCATCAGGCATATAAGACCAAACCTTGGTTTAGACCAAATCAATTACTTCTTTTAAATCGAAATGGAAATGAAAATAGTAGTGAAAAGAAAAAGAAAATTCAAAAAAAGCAAGGAAATCAAGAAGAACCCAAAAAGGAGAAGATTTTGGATCTGTTCTGTCACAAGAAAAATCTAGTGAAGAAAATTCTGTAAAATTGACAGGAAAAGAAGAAAAGAAAAAGTCAACTAGATTCCTTCCTGGAACGTTATTTACTTTTTCAATGTAAATGGTGGGACAGTACTTTGGACGAAAAATTGATGAATAATATTGAGGTCTACTGTCTCTTGCTTAGACTAATGGACCCAAGAAATTTCTCTTATCTTCAATTCAAACAAGAGAAATCGATTTGGATAGACTGACGATTCAAACTAGTCTAACTCATGCGGAATTACTGAAGAAGGAATATTGATTATAGAACCCATTCGTCTGTTTGGAAAAATTGATGGACAACTCTTGATGTATCAAACCATAAGTACTTCGTTGGTTGATAAGAGTAAGTACCAAACAAATCCAAAATACCAAGAAGAAAGGTATGTTTCTAAGAATCATTTTGATTTCCTTATTCCTGAAAATATTTTATCGTTTCGACATCGTAGAAAATTGAGAATTTAATTTCATTGAATTCAAAGTATCGAAACGATGAAAATAGAAATCTCCTATTTTGGAACGAAAAGAACAGAAAACAGCAACCAAGCTTCGCCTGAGAATAAAGGTCTTAATATAGAAGAAAATGCATTAATGAAATTAAAGCTCTTTCTTTGGCCTAATTATCGATTAGAAGATTTGGCCTGTATGAATCGGTATTGGTTTAATACCAACAATGGCAGTCGTTTCAGTATGTTAAGGATACATCTATATCCACGATTGAAAATGGAAAATTGTAGATATATCTTATACCCGTCTATCATATAGAATAGAAAGTATATGATAGACGGGTATATGAAAATAGGAAAAATATAGGTATGGGGTATAGGGTATATGAAAGAAATATGCGGACCACATTTGAGTCTTCCCTTTCATGGATATATCCAATATTAAAATGAATAATGTAGGACTTCAATCTCGAAATGAATCAATAGAACTTTTTTTTTAGGTCTAAACCCTTCAATGGAATGGACTACCTTTTCACTCTATCTCAATCCGATTCCAGTTTGATGGATTGATTTGAATTCAGAAAAGGAGTAGTTTTCAAATAACTTGAATTAGATTTTGTATATACCAATTCAAATTAATGGCATTATTATTACTGATCGGTAAAATCCATATCTTTCAAAAGGAAGGGGAATTTTCTATGGTAAAAATTCATTCATTTCGGTTATTTCTCAAAAGAAAACACAGAAAACAGGGGTCTGTTGAATTTCAAGTATTCACTTTCACCACTAAGATAAGTAAACTTACTTCGCATTTGGAATTACACAAAAAGACTCTTCATCTCAGAGAGGTTTGCGGAAAATTTTGGGAAAACGTCAACGACTACTGGCCTATTTGTCAAAAAAAATAGAGAACGTTATAAAGAATTAATTGGCGAGTTAGATATTCGAGAGATAAAACTCGTTAACTTGAAGCCTAATACCATTTGCACTTTTATTCGTTTTCATTTTGACGAACTCTTCTTTTACGTTCAAACAATGCATGGAAGAATGACTCGGGAAAAAAACTTATGATTGCACCAACTACAAGAAAAGACCTCATGATAGTAAATATGGGTCTCACCACCCATCAATGCACGGCGTTCTTCGGCTGATCGTGACTCGATGGGGAAGATGTTATCGATCAGAACCAATATTGGGTTATTTACATAGAGGTATGGAGAAAATTGCGGAAAATCGAACAATTATACAATACTTGCCTTATGTAACGCGTTGGGATTATTTAGCGACTATGTTCACAGAAGCAATAACTGTAAACGCACCTGAACAGCTAGGCAATATTCAAGTCCCTAAAAGGGCTAGCTATATAAGAACTATTATGTTGGAATTGAGTCGTATCGCTTCTCATTTGTTATGGCTCGGCCCTTTTATGGCAGATATCGGGCACAGACCCTTTCTTCTATATTTTAGAGAACGAGAATTGATATATGACCTATTCGAAGTTGCTACCGGTATGCGTATGATGCATAATTATTTTCGTATCGGAGGAGTAGCTGCTGATTTACCTCATGGTTGGGTAGATAAATGTTTGGAATTTTGCGATTATTTTTAATCGGCGTTGCTGAATATCAAAACTTATTACACGGAATCCTATTTTTAGAACGAGTTGAAGGCATAGGCATTATTCAGGCAGAAGAAGCACTAAATTGGGGTTTATCAGGCCCAATGCTACGAGCTTCCGGAATAGAATGGGATCTTCGTAAAGTTGATCGTTATGAGTGTTACGACGAATTTGATTGGGAGGTTCACTGGCAAAAGAGGGGGATTCATTAGCTCGTTATTTAGTACGAATGGGTGAAATGGCAGAATCCGTAAAATTCTTCAACAGGCCTTAGAGGGAATTCCTGAGGCCATATGAAAATTTAGAAATACGACGCTTTGATAGAATAAAAACCCGGAATGGAATGATTTTGACTATCGATTTATTAGTAAAAACCTTCTCCAACGTTTGAATTGCCCAAGCAAGAACTTTATGTAAGAGTCGAAGCCCCAAAAGGGAATTGGGAATTTTTCTGATAGGAGATCAGAGTGTTTTTCCTTGAGATGGAAAATTGACCACCGGGTTTTATCAACTTGCAAATTCTTCCTCAGTTAGTTAAAGAATGAAATTGGCTGATATTATGACGATACTAGGTAGCATAGATATCATTATGGGAGAAGTCGATCGTTGAAATGATAATTGATACAACAGAACTACAAGCTATCCACTCTTTTCCGGATTTGAATCCTTAACAGAAGTCTATGGGATACTATGGACACTTATCCCTATTTTGACTCTTTGTATTAGGAATCACACTAGGTGTACTAGTAATTGTTTGGTTAGAAAGAGAAATATCTGCAGGAATACAACAACGTATTGGACCTGAATATGCTGGGCCTTTGGGAATTCTTCAAGCTCTAGCAGATGGGACAAAATTACTTTTCAAAGAGAATCTTCTTCCATCTAGAGGAGATACTCGTTTATTCAATATTGGGCCATCCATAGCAGTGATATCCATTTTACTAAGTTATTCAGTAATTCCTTTTAGTTATCGACTTATTCTAGCCGATCTTAGTATTGGTGTTTTTATGGATCGCCATTTCAAGCCTTGCTCCTGTTGGACTTCTTATGTCGGGATATGGATCAAATAATAAATATTCCTTTTAGGTGGATTAAGGGCTGCTGCTCAATCAATTAGTTATGAAATACCATTAACTCTATGTGTATTATCAATATCTCTACGTGTGATTCGGTGAGACATAAACTTTCCATATTTCTTTCTAGCAAGAAAGTTGAATATCTATTTTTATTCATCGTCGGGGTTGATAAACTAAACCGGATAGTTAGATGAGTGAAATCAAACGGCTTCCTAATTTGCTGTTAAAGCCATTCAATCTCATTTCCTATGTACAAGAATTAAGTCAAAGGAAAGAATATCAGTTCTTATGTTTCTTTACCCCAAGTTAGATTGGTTGAGTAGTAATCATGGCTTGAAGGGTTCAAAAGATCAACCCTGGGTTTTACTATCTATTACCATGGAGGTATTAGTATTAACCTACTGGAAGATTCAAAAATGAGTGGATGGTTAGGAAGACTAAGATACACAAAGGATTAGTAATGGAGATTAGATAACCTTTCCAAGAGGATATTTCTACCAAAGTAATTGAATCGGGGCTTTAAGTTGGTAGAAATTCGTAAGAAGTACTCTAGATTTTGATCCAGAGTATCTTCCTATTCACCGATTAAGTAAATAACTATCAAGAACGAAGAAATCTTTTATTTGGGTAATGCCGCCTCCCTTATTTCCGAGAAAGTAGAATAGGAACGAACAGAAGTGGAAAGACTAGAATTGCAAAAAGAGATCTTTTATTCATAATTTTTCGATTTTTTCGATAGAAATAGAATCTTTGCTAGGTAATACAATATCTAATTTCGTAATCAAAAAAAAAAGAATAGGTTGCAATATCTCTGTGATATTCCTCAAAAAAGTTTTTTATTCAAGGATAAAGTTATTAATCAACAAAGAAAAATACAAACTTTTAAAAGATGAGATCAATTCAGAAGCACTTTATTTTTATTATAACTAGCAGACGGAATTTCATAGGTTAAATTTAGGCCTTAGGATAAGAGTTTGACTTCTATTGATCATGGATCCCACAAAGGGATCAAGATCAAAAATGTTGAAAGGCCCTTAGAGTTTTTTGTGACCTATGAGGAGCCGTATGAGGTGAAAATTTCATGTACGGTTCTGTAATAGCGACGGGAACAGTGATGTTATCGCCGACTATGATTATCTAACAGTTCAAGTACAGTTGATATAGTTGAAGCGCAGTCAAAATACGGTTTTTGGGGATGGAATTTGTGGCGTCAACTCATAGGGTTTATCGTTTTCTAATTTCTTCTTTAGCCGAGTGTGAGAGATTACCTTTTGATTTACCAGAAGCAGAAGAGGAATTAGTAGCGGGTTATCAAACCGAATATTCAGGTATAAAATTTGGTTTATTTTATGTTGCTTCCTATCTAAATCTACTAGTTTCTTCATTATTTGTAACAGTTCTTTACTTGGGAGGTTGAATCTTTCTATTCTACATATTCGTTCCTGAACTAACTAAAAGAAGTCAAGTTATTGGAACAATAATAGGTATCTTTATTACATTAGCGAAAACTTATCTGTTCTTGTTCATTTCTATTGCAACAAGATGGACTTTACCGAGATTGAGGATGGACCAACTATTAAATCTTGGGTGGAAATTTCTTTACCTATTTCAGGTAATCTATTATTAACGACTTCATCCCAACTTTTTCACTGTAAAGAACTCGAATTTTTCTATCTTCAAACCTGTCTCAAACAAGAGAAAGAAACAAGTATGAAATTATTTATAGATATTCCGATATGTTCCCTATGCTAACTGAGCTCTTGAATTCTGGTCAACAAACAATACGAGCTGCCAGGTACATTGGTCAAGGTTTCATGATTACCTTGTCCCATGCAAATCGTTTACCTGTAACTATTCAATACCCCTACGAAAAATTCATTGCATCGGAGCGTTTCCGGGGCCGAATACACTTTGAATTTGATAAATGCATTGCTTGTGAAGTATGTGTGTGTGTCCTATAGATCTACCTGTAGTTGATTGGAAATTGAAACTGATATTCGAAAGAAACGATTACTTAATTACAGTATTGATTTTGGAATTAAATGTTCGAATTTATCCCATTGAACTCAACTGGAAGAATCTATGAGATGAAGCATACTACTTTGAATTTCGAAGAGATATTTCAGCGATTCCCTTCTTTCATCTATCGAAAAGAAAGGGATTCGGATGATTGGAAGGAATAGATGTGTAGCAAATCAGGAATTCTTTTGTGAATTTCAAACAAATAGTGAATTCATATACTACATTATATATAAAGACAATTGTAGATTGATCTACAGAAACAGAAATTTAATTTATTCTAAATTAAAAACTTTAAGCCTTTATATATGTATACAGGCTAAGAAATATACACTATAGAGTAGAGATAGTATGGAGTAGAAAAGGTTCATCTGTTTCTTTTTACCATACTATTCATCAAATACAAATACAATATTGACGATTAAAGTCCGCTCATTTCATTTTAAGTTAAGACACGAAATCAAAATTTTCAAATCTAAATCTCCACGTAAAGCATTAATCATTTCGACCAATCGGTTTACCGTGTAAATGATCAAGTAGAAAAAGGCGGTAGGAACTAGAATGAAGAGGTGCAGTAACCAATAAATTCTAAATACAGAATATTTTACTTCCATAATCTCATCGGTTTTTTACTTCAAGCCAATAACTCGGATTTAATCATTTGGGAGATGATAAATCCTTATCGTCTGTAAATTCAATGAATGAATTACTTCAATGGTGCCTGAATCAGATTCAATACTATCACGAATAACAATATCTAATCTACCAAAATAAATTTATTGTCGTTGAGACTTGAATAGGCATAATATTATAAATATAGGATAGTTATTTTTCCATACTGATCCAAATGAATTTGGATTCCTGCGACCCAATCCATCCAAAAATTCTTCCTAAAATTCTTTATTTATCATCCGTTTGTTTTTCTATAACTTACCACACCATGCTTTCCTTGTACAATAAATGAATTCATCTGATGAAGTACATTATCAGATTGTCCTTCACTTGATTAGTCACCTAGTTTACAAACTTGGGAAAAGAAAAAGAAAAGCGAAAAAAAAAAAGAAAAAAGAGCTTGAAACACGAAACTCCACTTTTTCTTTTGGAATGAAATTAGGTCCCCTGACACCCTTTCATAGTTCATAGAAAGTTATAGTTCATAGAAAGCAGAGTTCATAGAAAAGAAAAAAGTTAATTGATGTATTTGGATATTGATCCATCACTGGACTGGAAGGGCTCGAACTTGGCCGTGCTTTCCGCTAAGCTTCTGATTAGAACGGTGTTTAACCTGTTTCAACCAATTGAAACTACAATCCAGCGAAATAAGGATCTATATAAAATGGAATTCTCTTTTATCTTCGAGTATTTATCAAATGGGTTATACCATCGCTTGGTAGATTGGCGAATTTTGGGCTGAGCTGGATTTGAACCAGCGTAGACATATTGGTCACCAACGAATTTACAGTCCGTCCCCATTAACTGCTGCCTGAGCATCGAATTCTCCAGGAAGAATCCATAATTTTGACTTATTGGTAATCCGCAGATCAACTTCCTCTTTCAGTAGTACCCTACCCCAGGGAATCTGAAGATCGCCGCCTAACCTTGAAAGAGAGATGTCCTCTAAACCACACAGAACGATGTGGGGCCCACTTCCCAACCGGCCCTCATACTAGCATCATAGCATGCCATTTTCGAAATTCGTCAATATAATGGAATGAATTGATCAAGGAATCTTTCCGTTTTTTCATAATTGTAATTGTATAGAATTTTGATTCGTTATTCCTATTCATGAATGTAGTCTCCAAAATCCCCATTCTCGTAAGCGAGATCGAGAAGTTATCAAACAAAATTCTGCCTTTTTCGAAGAAAAAAATGAAGGTAGTCTATAAGGGGACAAGTAGAATCTCTGCATCACATTATTCTATATTCAATCAATTATGTTTGCTGGAAATGTTTTATGTCGAATTGGTAAGTGCTGGCCATGTATATCATATATCAACGAAGTAGCATTTTTTTGACTAGGGATAAAAGAAATTAGGTGCTGGTTCGTTTATATTAGACTTATGCTAGGAAAATCACTCTATTGGAAATCTATTGGCTTATTCAAAATATGTGTCGTTATTGAGTTACATTTACCGGATATACGTCTGAGCTAATAGCTAACCTAAATAATAAAATGCAATTGAAATATTCATTCAAAAAATAGTAATATATAAATATATAAATAATCTACCTAGCATAGAATAATAAAGAAAATAATTAATACTAATAAATAATATGACATTCTATAGTAATATATTATTCTCTATTCTTTTCTAATTCTCTAGTTCTATAGAATAGAATAGAGAATAGAATAATATGTAGATAAAATAGCTACAACTACAACATAGTAATTCGTTCGAAAATGAAAGAAAATAAGCCCTTTTAACTCAGCGGTAGAGTAACGCCATGGTAAGGCGTAAGTCATCAGGTTCAAATCCGATAAGGCGCTTTGGTTTTTTTCCTAATTTCTTTTGAGAAACAGTCATAGTATAGAGTTTTTTTGGAATAAAAAAAAGGAACTAACTGGATAATACGTTAGCATTATACTGAGCTATAGTATAGTAGTTCTGGTTCGAAAATGGAACATTTGTTCAGTCAATTTGCATTATTCTGAATAATCCTAAGCCGCCCCTTAAATCATCAGTAAATCTCTACCAATCAAATCCATTGGAAAGATTTGAAATCAACAAAAGAAAAAGTAAGTGGACCTGGCCCGTTTAATTATGACTATATCCGCTATTCTGATATTCAAATTCGATAGAGATGAAATTTGAATTGGACCAGCCCACTCCTCTTCTTTTTGAATTTCATTTCTTTGGTCTCCGAAAGAATTGGCCAATATTTCAGATTCCACTTTCTTGTTTTGTTGCTAGCTTTTCTATGGGAATAAGGGTGGATTTCCTTCCTATAGAGATACAGAGAACCCTTTATTCAATTCAAAGTAACAAGATAAGAGCCATTTCCACCATCTTTTTTTGTTTTGCTTCCAGATCAATATGAATTTCTACTATATCTAAACTCTAAATAGATTTAGATGGATAGTTATCGAATCGCAGATTCATGGACCAATCATTTCTATATTGATGCATCCGGGATGTTACCAGAGTTTAATGGATAATAGATGCGATAAAGAGACTTTGATTTCCAGTCTTGTATTTGTCTATGGAATTGACCGAAAAAATAGCAAACCATCTCTCTATCTAAGAGATAAGACTCAATAGAAAATGTCTTTTTTGTTTTGACCGTAGGAAGATCGACACTCGGGTTTTCCAGTTATCTGCAAGAAGGAGATATAACAAAGAAGACAGTCCAAAAAAAATGAAGAAATTGATTATGGAATTGGAATAGTTTAGTATACCTAGAAATTCGAATAATCTAGAAATAGCTTTCTTTTCTCAATCTCACTAATAAGATCTAAGAATAACATTATTGAATCGAACAAGAGGAGGTAGGTCTGCGGTCGATTAGTAGTGAGAGGAGGTCGCTTGTTCCTTCAAAAGTGCTTTGAAAAGATTCATCAATTGGATTGATCGGTCATAAAGAAGACAATTCACGGTTCATATGCTTAGAAACAAAGAATAATCAAACGGAGTTCATAGATTTCCCTAGGTGAGTTTATGGGCCAATAACCAAATTTTTATCTTCTGAAACCCTTGAAGGGCAGTGCAAGAGAAATCATAGAGAATGATCAAATCTTCCGACGCCCTGAAATCCTACAAGGTGCTCGGAAATGGTCGAAGTAGTTGAATAGGAGGATCGCTATGACTATAGCCGTTGGTAAATTTCCCAAAGACGAAAAGGATTTATTTGATAGTATGGATGACTGTTACGGAGGGACTGTTTCGTTTTGTAGGCTGGTCCGGTCTATTGCTCTTCCCTTGTGCCTATTTCGCTTTGGGGGTTGGTTCACGGGTACAACCTTTGTAACTTCGTGGTATACCCATGGGTTGGCCAGTTCCTATTTGGAAGGCTGTAATTTCTTAATGGCCACAGTTTCGACTCCTGCTAATAGTTTAGCGCATTCTTTATTGTTACTATGGGGTCCTGAAGCACAAGGAGATTTTACTAGTTGGTTCCAGCTTGTCGGTCTGTGGACTTTTGTTGATATACTAGTCGCTTTAGGTCTAATAGGTTTCATGTTAGTCCAATTCGAGCTTGATCGGTCTGTTCAATTGCGACATTATCATGCAATCGCATTATCCGGCCCGATGCTGTTTTTGTTTCGTATTCTGATTTATCCACTAGGGCAGTCTGGTTGGTTCTTTGCGCCTAGTTTTGGTGTAGGCAGCTATATTTCGATTCATCCCTCTTTTTCAAGGATTTCATAATTGGACGCTGAACCTGTTTCATATGATGGGAGTTGCTGGTGTATTGCGCCGCTCATATGTGCTATTCATGGTGCTACCGTAGAAAATACTTTATTTGAAGATGGTGATGGTGCAAATACATTCCGCGCTTAACCCAACTCAAGCTGAAGAAACCTATTCCATGGTAACCGCTAACTGCTTTTGGTCCCAAATCTTTGGGGTTGCTTTTTCCAATAAACGTTGGTTACATTTCTTTATATTGTACCAGTAACCGGTTTATGGATGAGTGCTCTTGGAGTAGTCGGTTTGGCCTTGAACCTACGTGCCCTATGACTTCGTTTCTCAGAAATTCGCGCAGCGGAAGATCCTGAATTCCAGACTTTTACACCAAAATATTCTGTAAACGAAGGATTCGTAGTTGGATGAGCTCAAGATCAGCCTCATGAAAACCTTATATTCCCTGAGGAGGTTCTACCACGTGGAAACGCTCTTTAATGGAACTTTAACTGAGGTGGGTCGTGACCAAGAAACCACTGGTTTTTGCTTTGTGGGCCGGAAATGCTCGACTTATTAATTTATCCGGTAAATTACTAGGTGCTCATGTAGCCCATGCCGGATTAATTGTATTCTGGGCCAAGCGCAATGAACCTATTTGAAGTGGCCCATTTCGTACCGGAAATATAAATGAACAAGGATTCATTTTACTTCATCTAGCTACTCTAGGTTGGGGATAGGGCCTGGGGGGAAGTTATAGATACTTTTCCATACTTTATCTGAGTACTTCATTTAATTTCCTCGGCAGTATTGGGATTTGGCGGTATTTATCATGCACTTTTGGGACCCGAGACACTGGAAGAATCTTTTCCATTCTTCGGTTATGTATGGAAAGATAGAAATAAAATGACCACAATTTTAGGTATTCACTTAATATTGTTAGGTCTAGGTGCTTTTCTTCAGTCTTCAATGCTCTTTATTTTGGGTGCGTTTTTGATTCTTTGTCACCGGGTGGGGGCGATGTGAGGAAAATTACCAATTTGACTCTCAGCCCCAGTATTATATTTGGTTATTTACTAAAATCCCTTTTGGAGGAAGGATTGGATTGTTAGTGTGGACGATTTAGAAGATGTAATCGGAGGACATGTATGGTTAGGTGCCATTTGTATACTTGGTGGAATCTGGCATATCTTAACTAAACTATCTGCGTGGGCTCGACGTGCCCTTGTATGGTCTGGAGAGGCTTACTTATCTTATAGTTTAGCAGCTTTATCCGTCTTTGGTTTCATTGCTTGTTGTTTTGTCTGGTTCAATAATGCCCTTATCCTAGCGAGTTTATGGGCCTACTAGCCCAGAAGCTTCTCAAGCTCAAGCATTTACTTTCTAGTTCGAGACCAACGCCTTGGGGCTAATGTAGGATCTGCCCAAGGACCTACTGGTTTAGGAAATATCTAATGCGTTCCCCAACTGGGAGAAGTAATTTTGGAGGAGAAACTATGCGTTTTTGGGATTTGCAGTGCTCCTTGGTTAGAACCTCTAAGAGGTCCAAATGGATTGGATTTGAGTAGGTTGAAAGACATACAACCTTGGCAAGAACGGCGTTCCGCAGAATATATGACTCACGCCCTTTAGGTTCTTTTTGTAAATTCTGTGGGTGGCGTAGCTACCGAGATTAATGCAGTTAATTATGTCTCTCCGAGAAGTTGGTTGCTACTTCTCATTTTGTTCTAGGATTCTTCTTATTCGTAGGTCATTTGTGGCATGTAGGAAGGGCTCGTGCAGCTGCAGCAGGATTTGAAAAAATTGATCGTGATTTTGAACCTGTTCTTTCCATGACCCCTCTTAATTGAGATAAGACAGAGATCCAATGCTTGAATTAAAAGTAGGAATCACTTTGATTCCATTCTATATTAGTTTAGTATTATTATACTTTATTCCTTTTTTTTTAACTCATTTCTATCTAATCCAATTTTGTATTTTTCTGGCTTGGCTAGGTGGGATAGCCGAGCCATTCCCCTTTATTTTTATGAGGTAAAACCAAGAAAAATTCAATGAGCAAAAAAAGGAGAGAGAGATTCGAACCTCGATAGTTCTTTGTTCAAAACTATACCGGTTTTTTCAAGACCAGGGGCTATCAACCACTCAGCCATCTCTCCGAAAGACTCTTTTTATTTTATTCCTCGAATAGAACATGACCATAGGGGGTGGATCTCACCCCTATCTGTAGGATCTGTAGAAAGATCGCAGGTGTGGTGTGAATCTACCAATTTATCTATCCGTATATAGAATCCAGCATGCCTATTTCTGAAATTGTGAAAAAACCAAATCCCCATTTCCCTGCTCCATGTACGAATAGGGTGGTCAAAGAGGTAGTAATAAGTCTAATTGATTTGTGGTAAACAAAAATCCCTTGATGATGTATTTTATTATTACCATTTTTTGGCTGATAGAGGGATGAAATGGTATAATTTGTTTGTTGGTATCTTATCTGGAGGATTAAAGAATGACTCTTGTTTTCCAACTGCTGTTTTTGCATTAATTGCTACTTCATCAATTTTATTAATTAGTGTACCCGTCGTATTTGGCTTCTCCGGATGGTTGGTCAAGTAACAAAATGTTGTATTTTCCGGTACATCATTATGGATTGGGTTAAGTCTTTCTGGTGGGTATCCTTAATTCTCTCATCTCTTGAACCTATTTGTCCCATATCCAAAAGCAGAAATGACCCCAAAAAAATGTCTCAGTTGTGAGACAGGTTGCAATGAATATTACGTCCAAAAAAGAAAATGAGAGGGGGTCAAACTTCTGACAAACTTCTTGGATGAAAAAGAATAGAATGAATTAGATTAATTAAATAATTGGAATCATTTGAAGGAATCTCTGGCTCAACAATGCACAAATAGCATCCAGGTATATAGTATCATATATGTGTAATTGTATCGCGAAAAAATGCGGATATAGTTGAGTGGTAAAATTTCTCTTTGCCAAGGAGAAGATGTGGGTTCGATTCCACTATCCTAAAATGACGTTTTTTTATTTAAAATGGTAAGGTGGTGAGGATAGCGTCTAGTTGTTTGGGATAGTTTAGTGAGTCTAGCCCTCTTCCTACCACCCCTCGGTCTTATTACTAGTTAAGATTCAGAAAGCCAAACCCACCATTTTTGTTTTGGATAATTTGACTCTTTTCTATATTTCTATAGATAGATTCTATATTTCTATAGATGTTGCGGACAGGATTTGAACCTGTGACCTCAAGGTTATGAGCCTTGCGAGCCTACCAAACTGCTCTACTCCGCGCCAAAGAGAAGAAGTCAAAACTAATAGACAAACAAGTATTGAATGCCTTTACCCTATCTGTACAAATAGAATAGTACATTTATACAGAATGGTAAAGAGGCGCTTTATGATCATCGACCATAGAAATAAAAATGAACGAAATGAAATGAAAGGTTAATCCTTACCAACTTGATCTTGTTGCTCCTGGCAATAAACATGCATAAACCATTTCACGAAGTATGTGTACGGATAGTTCAAAATCTCGATAGTTGGCTCTAGGTCTTCCGGTCGAAGACAACGGCGACGAAGGCGTGGTGCACTATTCCGTGGTGGTTATTGTTACTTTCAATTAATTTTCCATTTGTCACTGAAGGATGGAATTTTGCTTATTTCTTTTTTTGTTGATAGACGAATCAAATGATATTTCTGTTCCAATTTTGTCTCTTCTTCTCCCTCTGAATCAAACTTTTCTTTGCCATAGTGGTTCAGGTCCTATTAGTATTCATGCTACAAGTCGAATCCTAGATGTAGAAATATAAGAAACCGGGCCTTCTCTCCATCGAAAGAATGAGATTCTTGTAGGTCCCATTCAAAAATTAGCCAAATTTCCTGATGAAGAGGCGATCAAGAGCAATCAAAATCAAGCTGCGTAAGTGAATATATAACCTACAGAAAGTGGGCTAATCCAACCAATCTTGCTTGCACAATGGAAAGAGCCGGGTTTTGCGTTCATGAGCCCATGCTAAAGTTTCAATCAATTCCTTAATATCCACGCCAGGAGATTAAGAACATAAATCAGTAGCAAACAAGATTAAATAAGAACATCCATGCCAGACTGATAAACTATTCATCCCAAAGGTTATATCCATTGATAAGTTGGGAAGAGTTTAACCATAAATAATCTCTTAGCCAGCCCATCAAATAAGTGGAAGATTCATTAAACTGTGAAACGTTACCTGCCATAATGTGATGTGTTTTCAATGCCAATAAAAAGTAACCCATCAATAGTATTTAACATCCAAAAACTGCCAAATAAAATGCGTCCCATGCCGAAATATCACAAGTACCTCCCGCTTGAGCCATCGCAGAAAACTATAACCGAAATCCTTTTATCGGGCATTAACTTGGAACCGCGTGCATCTAACGCACCTTTACTAAGATCAATGTAGTTGTATGTAAACCGAGAGCAATAGCATGATGAACCAAAAGTCTCCGGGACCTATTGTTAAGAATAATGAATTAGTGCTTTCATTAATAGCATTTAACCAACCAGGCAACAGATGCTTCGACCGGCATTAAATGCCGGGCCACTCGTTGAAGATAAAGGACATCGAACCCGTAGGAAGTTTTCCATGAGCTGATTGTATCCATTGAGCAAATATGGGTTCGATCAAAATTTGCTTTTCAGGTACCAAAAGCAAGCATGACATCATTATGAACATAAAGTCCAAGGTATGGAATCCCAGAAAGAGACTGGCCCAACAAATGAGATATGATAGCTTCCTTATGGTCTAACATTCTTGCCAACACATTATCTTCATTTTGTTCAGGGTTGTAATCTCTAATGAAAATATAGCTCCATGAGCAAAGCTCCTGTCATGATGAATCCTGCGATATATTGGTGATGAGTATATAATGCAGCTTGAGTAGTAAAGTCTTGTGCTATGAATGCATAAGCAGGTAAAGAGTACATGTGTTGAGCTACCAGGAGGTAATAACCCTAAAGAAGCTAGAGCAAGGCCTAATTGAAAATGAAGCGAATTATTGATTGTGTCATAAAGACCCTTATGTCCACGTCCCAACCTACCTCCCGGAGGAATATGTGCATCTAAAAGATCCTTGATACTGTGCCCAATGCCGAAATTAGTTCTATACATATGACCAGCAACAAGAAAAAGAAATGCAATAGCTAAATGATGATGAGCCATATCAGTCAGCCATAAACTTTGTGTTTGTGGATGAAATCCCCAGAAGGGTTAGAATGGCAGTTCCTGCTCCTTGGGAGGTCCCAAATAAATGACTACTTGAATCAGGGTTTTGAGCATAAAGATTCCACTGACCTGTCAGAAGTGGGCCTAACCCTTGGGGATGCGGTAAAACATCTAAGAAATTATTCCACCGTACGTATTCGCCCCTGGATGCGGAATAGCCACATGGACTAAATGTCCTGTCCAAGCCAAGGAACTTACGCCAAAGAGTCCTGACAAATGATGATTCAGACGAGATTCGGCATTTTGAACCATGAAACACTTGGTTTCCATTTTGGTTGTAAGTGTAGCCAACCCCCTAGTAAGGATATGGCAGAAAGAAATAGTAGAAAAAGAGCTCCAGTATAAAGATCTTCATTAGTGCGTAAACCGATTGTATACCACCACTGATAAACACCAGAATAAGCGATATTCACCGGGCCAGAGCACCTCCCCAGTAAAGCTTCCACGGCCGGTTGACCAAAATGAGGATCCCAAATTGCATGA
>JAIFAC010000096.1:0-27500 GCA_026545765.1 Plantago major | reverse complement strand
GCAGAGACTCGATGGAAGCTGTTCTAAAACAAATGGAGTTGACTGCGTTGGTAGATGAATCTTTTCATCGAAACTTCAGAAAAGATGAAGGATAAACGGATCTATTGAATACTAAAATATCTAAAAAAAAGGAATGACGGCCCGAGTCTGCATCTGTATTTTTTTAGATGAAAAATAGAAGAATTGGTGGGAATTGATTCCACATTCAAGAAAGAATCGAATATTCATTCATCAAATCACCCCACTCCGTAGTCTGATAGTTTTAGTCTTTTTTTAAAGAACTGATTAATTAATTGGACGAGAATAAAGATAGAGTCCCGTTCTACATGTCAATACCGACAGCAATGAAATTTATAGTAATAGGAAAATCCGTCGACTTTTAAAATCGTGAGGTTCAAGTCCCTCTATCCCCAAAAAGCTTATTTTCTATCTATCCTACCCCTTTTTCTTTTTGCTGGCGGTTCCCAATTCCCTTTTCTCATTTTTTTTCAACGTATGTGGGCGTAAATGACTTTCTCTTATCACATGTGATATAGAATACACATCTAAATTTAGAAAGGAATCCCTAATTGAATGATTCACAATCAATAGCATTACTCATACCGAAACTTACAACTTGCAAAGTCGTCTTTTTAAAGACCTAATAAATTACATACAGGACTTGGGGAAAACTTTGTAATTCCCCCCCTGTACCTTTAATTGACATAGACCCCAGTCCTCTCCTAAAATGAGGATGGAATGTTCCATTGGAAATGATCTGGATAGCTCAGTCGGTAGAGCAGAGGACTGAAAATCCTCGTGTCACCAGTTCAAATCTGGTTCCAGATACAGGGTTTCGTTGTATAAGACCTTTTAGAAAGTAATTGATAGGAAGCAAGATCCATATTCATTTCGAATATGGATCATAATTCCTATACTTTTCTATATTTACGAGAAATACCCCATCTATTGGATATTTATAGATGGGTAGAGTTTCGTAAATTTCATTTTAAAATATTATTATTATTCTAAACTCAATATTCTAAAATGAAATTTAAGAAACGCTTTCTTTCGTTCAAAAATGTTATTTCTATTCAATCTCCCAATTCCTTCCGATATGACTTTATCGAACCGATCTAAGCAAATCTAAGAAATAGGCCCAGTACGAAGTTCATGATGCAGAACTCGTTTGATGGTTCAGCTCCTATGAAAAAAAAATTTCGGTAAGAATCCCAACGAATTCCTAATTCGATTGTTAGCCTATCTATAATCCATATATCGCCTAATACATAATACAAATGAGATCTCTTTATTATTAATCTAGAATAGAAAGTACAATCCTTAAATCTCTTTGGATAAGTGTAAATTCCTTTCTTATCATTCAATGAGCATCTTGTATTTCATAAAAATTAGGAGCAATATAATCTTTCCGCAAAGGCCATCCTATCAACTTTCTGGCATTAATATACGTTTTAAGCGCGGATGATTATCATAAGAGATTCCCAACATATCATAAGATTCTCGTTCTTGAAAATCCGCGCTTTTCCAAACCCAGAAGATGGACGGAATTCAGGATTCCTCCTTGAAGCAAATATTTTTATACATACCTCTTCTGGTTGATCCACACCAGATTCGATTCTGGTAAGATGATACACACTAGCTAAGAGTCCGCCGGGTGCTAGATCATAGGCACATTGGGAACGTAGATAATTGTAGCCATATACATATAAAATGACAGCAATGGAATGCCAATCCTCAGGCTTTATTTGTAAAGTCTCTATTCCTTGATAATCAAAGCCCAAAGATCTATGAATTATCCCATGCTTGACTAGCCAAGCGGACAAACGACCCTGCATCTCTTTTATCTCCCGCATTTTTTGATTGAGAATATTTCACATTCTCGATCCAATTTAGGCAGATGGACCCCAACATTATGATTCGTTAATTCTGTACAGTAAAAGAGGTCCTACCTAATTTGCTAACTCGTGAGAAGATAATGAACTTTTATATTGGAAAAAGGGTTCGGTCAGGATCTCAGGAGTAGATGGCGGTTGGTAGAGGAATCTTTGATCAAAATTTCCAGTATTCAGACTGCGTCAATATGAAACTTGTGATTGGTTGTAAAACACCGATTTGTTTGTTCAGGTCTAATTCTATCTTCATAAATTTCTCGAGATATTTTCTTACGAAGTTTTGTTATAGCATCTATAACTGCTTCCGGTTTAGGGGACAACCCGGCAAATAGACATCCACGGAATTAGCTTATCGACCCTCGAACAGTACTATAAGAATCTGTACTGAACATACCTCCTGTAATTGTACAGGCTCCCATAGCAATAACATATTTTGGTTCGGGCATTTGCTCATATAATCTCACTAAGGAGGGGGCCATTTTCATTGTTACTGTTCCGGCTGTTAAAATAAGATCCGCTTGTCTAGGACTCGATCTTGGTACTAGTCCATAACGATCAAAGTCGAATCGTGATCCTATTAGTGAAGCAAATTCAATAAAACAACAACTTGTACCATAAAGAAGGGGCCATAAACTAGAGAGTCTTGACCAATTAGAAAGATCGTTTAATGTAGTTGAAATAACGGAATTTTCAGCTGTTCGATCGAGTAAAGGAAACTCAATGGAATTCATAACTTTTCACTCTTTTTTTCCTTTTCTTTTATTGTCTGAATAGTCAAGAGCTAAGACCATTCAATGCTCCCTTTCGCCATGCATAAACTAAACCAACAATTAAGATAAGCACGAAAATCAAAGCTTCTATAAAACAGATACACCCAATACATCGAAACTCATTGCCCATGGATATAGAAAGACCGTTTCAACATCAAAAACAACAAAAACTAAAGCAAACATATAATAACGGATTCGAAATTGTAACCAAGCGTCGCCCATCGGTTCTATACCCGATTCATAACTGGAAAGTTTCTCCGGCCCTTTCCTAATCGGGGCTAAAATCCACGAAATGAAAATGCCAAAATAGGAATAAGACTTGATATTATTAGAAATGCCCAAAAGATCATATTCGTAAAGCAAAACATAGACCCTCCTATGAACTTGGAAAATATACAAGATCGGTCGATTCAAATGGAAGTTGTCAAGTCGTCCATAATCGTTTAGTCAAAACAAAAATGCATTTTGCATTTTGACCAAACCATCTAGTCTAGTTTGTTTATTCATATCGCCTTTTAAGATTTATGATGACTAGGGGATCCTATACTTCATTTTTTTATTTATCTGGAATTTCTTTAGTTAGTATAACTCTAATTATTACGCTTAGACAAATTATCTTGTTTTCCTAAGTTTTTAAGAAAAAAGCAACTTCAACAAAAAAAAAAAGAATTCGATTTGATTTTTGTTTAAGAATTTCAAGCTTCGGATTTTTGAAATTTTTTGAGAAAAAGGATAGATTTTTCTTTTTTTTTTAGGAATTGAATTATTAGAATCTGGTTGGATTTTCTCTTGATTGAATACATAAACATAATAAAGAAGACCCTGCCTTTTTGTTTCGCCTCGCCAGGTATAGGTAAGGTATATCAGACTTATTTCAAATTGTTGACAATGAAACTTCCATTCGTTTTCAATAAACTTTGGTTTGTCCACAAATACGTCAGGTTATTCCCTGGATCAATGTGAATTCCTCGTTTATTCATGATTGGATAAGTATTGATTCGATCTCTTCAAATGTGTTTTTATTGCAGTTTTCTAGTCTTCTTTAAATTCAATCCCACGAGTCATTTTTCTAGGACTCATTTGGGTTCGCTGAAACCGCTGGTCAGTTACAAGCAACAAAAAGAATGAAAAAATAAAAAAATGATACAATTTTGTATTTCCAATTTCGGGCTCTAGGGCTATACGGACTCGAACCGTAGACCTTCTCAGTAAAATAGCACAAACTGATTATTATAAAAATGATCTGAACTATTTCAAAGACCCAACATGCATTTTTTTTTGCATTGGGCTCTTTCATTAACTGATAGAAATATCAGCCAGTCCGCCATATTTTTCTTTATAAAAAATAAGATAAGGAGATGGCTCCACGTGCTCTGATTCATTATTTGGGATTCTGATTCAGGAGCACTACCAAAGTGTTTCAAGGGGATTATCTTGACGTAGGTTTGCCTCAGGCCTAGACCATTTTAAGTTAAATGAAGTCTCTATCGTTCGTCTTAAAAATCAAATATGAAACTTCATACACCTTAAAGTTCATAGGACGAAAAGAGATTTTTTGAGGACCTTGTACTCATTAAGCCTAGCATTGAATTTGTATTCACCTTATCAATATCTCAAATCAATGGCAGGGTCTCTTTGGTATCTAAAAGAGATACCCAAATCGGATAACCCTTGTCAGGCTATTGTTCCCTCAAAGTTATGGAGTAAGACATCGATTTCTCAATAAGATCAATTTTTGGATTGTATCATAGACCCCCTGAAAAACATTGGCGCGCGTGTAAACGAGGTGCTCTACCAACTGAGCTATAGCCCTTACTTAACAATGTTTGTGATACATATTTTATCATGTATCTAATTTCTTGTCAAGATTAATATTCCTATAATCCAACATCCTACAGTTTGGAGTGCTTTTACTTAGATTAGTATTGCTTAGAAGTAATTGGATATTTATAATCCAACGATGGGATAGGTCCCGTTTGGTTTTCTTTGGGATCATGAATGACCTACTTAACTCAGCGGTTAGAGTATCGCTTTCATACGGAGGAGTCATTGGTTCAAATCAATAGTAGGTAGAACTTATTAGATACCATTGACTCCGATATCTAATAAGTTTTTTGTCCCATTTCTTTCTTTTTTCATTTTTTAATTGCCTTGTATCAAAATTGGATTCTGCTTGATTGACTCGACAGAATCCAATCAAAATAAGATTTCGAAACCGAACTTTTCAAATTATTGGAAAGCCCCAACCAGTTATGAAATCGCATTGACAGCCTCGACTCTTGTCCTAGCTCGTCGGAGGCTAGATTTGCCTCAATTATTTGTCTCTTTCCTTCCGCTTTTTTCAAATTTTCTTCTGCTGTTTCAAGAGTTTGCAGAGCTTCTTTTGGATCAATATCACTCCCCCTTTCCGCATCATTTACTAAAACAGTGATCTCATTATTGCCTATTCTAGCAAAACCACCCATTAGAGCCATCGTTAACCATTGGTCCTTCAGACGCATTCTCAAAATCCCTATATCCACAGCTGTAGCAATAGGGGCATGATTTGGTAATACACCAACTTGACCACTATTCGTAGATAAAATGATTTCTTTCACTTCTGAATCCCAAACAATTCGATTAGGGGTCAGTACACAAGATTTAAGGTCATTTCTTCAAATTGCTCTCCATTTCTAAGTTGATAGCCTTCGCGGTAGCTTCATCTATATTACCTACCAAATAAAGGCCTGTTCAGGAAGACCGTCGAATTCTCCAGAAAGGATCAATTGAAACCCTCTAATGGTTTCTGCTAGACCAACATATTTCCCTGGAGAACCGGTAAAGACTTCTGCTACAAAAAAGGGTTGTGATAAGAAACGCTCAATTTTACGCGCTCTTGCTACGGTTAAACGATCCTCTTCGGATAATTCGTCTAACAAGGATAGCTATAATGTCCTGAAGTTCTTTATAGCGTTGTAAAGTTTGCTTAACGCTTTGCGCGGTTTCATAATGTTCCTCACCAACGATCCGGGGTTGAAGCATGGTTGACGTTGAATCTAAAGGATCTACTGCTGGATAGATCCCTGTTGCGTAACCCTCTTGATAGTACGGTAGTAGCATCTAAATGTGCAAATGTGGTAGCGGGCGCAGGGTCAGTCAAATCGTCTGCAGGTACATAAACTGCTTGAATAAGTTATGGACCCTTGTTTGGTAGAAGCAATTCTTTCTTGTAAAGAACCCATTTCGGTACTCAGGGTCGGTTGATAACCGACAGCAGAAAACATTCTACCCAGCAAGGCCGAGACTTCGGATCCTGCTTGGACGAAACGGAAGATATTGTCGATAAATAGAAGTACGTCTTGTTCATTAACATCTCGAAAATATTCCGCCATCGTTAGGGCAGTCAAACCAACTCGCATACGAGCCCCGGGTGGTTCATTCATCTGGCCGTAAACTAGAGCTACCTTTGATTCTGAAATATTTTCTTCATTAATGACTCCAGATTCTTTCATTTCCATGTAAAGATCATTTCCTTCATGAGTACGTTCACCCACCCGCCAAATACAGATACGCCCCGTGGCTTTGGCAATATTGTTAATCAATTCCATAATGAGTACCGTTTACCAACTCGGCTCCCCAAATAATCCGATTTTCCCCCGCGGCGATAAGGGCTAAAAGATCGACTACTTTAATTCCTGTTTCAAAATCGATAATTTTGTATCTAACTGTATAAAGGCAGGTGCAGATCGATGAATAGGAAATGTTGTACGAGTCTCGACAGGACCTAAATTATCAACAGGCTCTAAGCACGTTAAAATTCGTCCCAGAGTCGCTCACCAACCGGAACGCAAGGCTCCGGTATTCATCACTTCCATTCCTCTCGTTTAACTATTAGGCATCTTGCCTGGTGGAGCTACATCTAGTACCGGACCAATGATTTGGACGATACGCCCCAGGCTTTTTTTGTCAAGTGTAGAAACCTCAGAATCCAAAGTAGTAGGATTAATGCTCATAATAATATACTAAATAATATTAAATAAAAATATGTCGAAATCTTGTTTGTGAAAATTATCGAATTCAAAAAAAGAAATGTCCGATAGCACATCGATCAGTTAATTCAATAAGAAATGGAAGTTAGCACTCGATTTTGTTATAGACAATCCCATATCTATTAGACAGAATTCTATGGAATTCGAACCCAAACTCTATTTACATTACAATTTTTTCTATCTTATTGGTTCTTCTTATTTTCATTTCAGCGTCTTGATTTACGCCTATAACCTATTCTTTCTTTTTGTTTTTCATACCCTTTTTTGAATTCCGCCTATTTTCCTACTAGGATTTACATATACAACATATACCACTGTCAAGAGGTAATTTCTTATTAGTTAGGTTAGGTATTTTGATGCCAAAAAGAAAAATGGGGTTGCGCTATATATATGAAAGAGTATACAATAATGATGTGTTTGGTAACTCACATGGTCTAATAATCAAACATTCTGATTAGTTGATAATATTATCGTTGGGAAGTTTGTGAAAGATTCTTGCGAAAAGTTTCATTAACGCCTAATTCATTTGTGTCGAGTAGACCTTGTTGTTGTTGTCAGAATTATTAATTCATGAGTTGTAGGGAGGGATTTATGTCACCACAAACAGAGACTAAAGCAAGTGTTGGATTCAAAGCGGGTGTTAAAGAGTACAAATTGACTTATTATACTCCTGAATACGAAACCAAAGATACTGATATCTTGGCAGCATTCCGAGTAACTCCGCAACCTGGGTTCCCCTGAAGAAGCAGGGGCTGCGGTAGCGGCCGAATCTTCGACTGGTACATGGACAACTGTGTGGACCGACGGACTTACCAGTCTTGATCGTTACAAAGGTCGATGCTACCACATTGAGCCCGTTCCTGGAGAAGCAGATCAATATATCTGTTATGTAGCTTACCCTTTAGACCTTTTTGAAGAAGGGTCTGTTACTAACATGTTTACTTCCATTGTAGGAAATGTATTTGGATTCAAAGCCCTGCGTGCTCTACGTCTGGAAGATCTACGAATCCCTGTTGCTTATGTTAAAACTTTCCAAGGCCCGCCTCACGGGATCCAAGTTGAGAGATAAATTGAACAAGTACGGTCGTCCCTGTTGGGATGTACTATTAAACCTAAATTGGGTTATCTGCTAAAACTATGGTAGAGCATGTTATGAATGTCTTCGTGGTGGACTTGATTTTACCAAAGATGATGAGAACGTGAACTCCCAGCCATTTATGCGTTGGAGACCGTTTCTTATTCTGTGCCGAAGCTATTTATAAATCACAGGCGGAAACAGGTGAAATCAAAGGGCATTACTTAAATGCTACTGCGGGTACATGCGAAGAAATGATGAAAAGGGCAATATTTGCTAGAATTGGGAGTTCTATCGTAATGCATGACTACTTAACAGGAGGATTCACTGCAAATACTAGCTTGGCTCATTATTGCCGAGATAATGGTCTACTTCTTCACATTCACCGTGCAATGCATGCAGTTATTGATAGACAGAAGAATCATGGTATCCACTTCCGTGTACTAGCTAAAGCCTTACGTATGTCTGGTGGAGATCATATTCACTCCGGTACCGTAGTAGGGAAACTGGAAGGAGAAAGAGATCTCTTTGGGCTTTGTTGATTTATTGCGCGACGACTTTATTGAAAAAGATAGAAGCCGTGTTATTTATTTCACTCAAGATTGGGTCTCTTTACCAGGTGTTATTCCCGTGGCTTCTGGGGGTATTCACGTTTGGCATATGCCTGCTCTGACCGAGATCTTTGGGGATGATTCCGTACTACAGTTCGGTGGAGGAACTTTAGGCCACCCTTGGGGTAATGCGCCAGGTGCCGTAGCTAACCGAGTAGCTCTAGAAGCATGTGTACAAGCTCGTAATGAAGGACGTGATCTTGCTGCTGAGGGTAATACAATTATCCGTGAGGCTTGTAAGTGGAGTCCTGAATTAGCTGCCGCTTGTGAAGTATGGAAAGAGATCAAATTTGAGTTTAAACCAGTAGATACTTTGGATGTATAAGAGGATATTCCTAAGATAACACGTAATTAGTCTCCGTTCTATTAATTGAATTGCAATTAAACTCGGCCCCACCCTTTTATTTTAGTAGTAGTATAAATAGAAATAAAAGGGTGGGCCGACTAAATATTCTATTGCACGTATTTTGGATAATAAATACATATTTTATATCTCTAGATATCGCAGATTTGTCTTCAAAATCTAAGACTCAAGTGTTTCTATTGTTGTCTTGGATCCACAATGAAACCTATGGATCCTTCGGATTGGTCTATTCTTTCAGTATCATAAACCTTTCGACCCATCCTGCATTTTGTCTTTTTGTTCCATGTTGTAATAGAACCATAAATTCTTACTTTAGTTATTAGACGAGATTTTAGGAAAAGATTCTTTCTAGGTTCTAGGAAAGAAAAATCTTTCTTTTTGTTGTTCGATGCGAAGACACAGGAAAAACTCTTTATCATTCTGTTTCGAATGAAAGGAATTTGATCCTATTCATATCATAGTGAAGTCTTACCCCAGATTCCCACAAAAAGAAAAGAATCCTTTTCACACTTCTTGTTAGTAGTGATTGTTTAGTCGGATAAGAACTAATAGCTAATTGGAATATATGTCAATATATTCAAATTCACGCTAGAATAATTGACAGATATACAAATGGACAATAGAATACTTGACAAAGATTCGAATTGAGGATATGGTCAATTGATCTTGACAAAGATTTGAATTGACCATATAATAATAATTGAATCTTGACAAAGATTCTAATTGACCGTATAATAATAATTGAATCTTGACAAAGATTCGAATGGAGATATGATCAATTCAATTGATACTGCTTGACGGGATTCGAATTGACGGTATACTGAAGAATTAAGAATTATGTATCATAGTCCCAATGACTATAACTACGATTCCACATTTCCACAGCAAAGTGAGAAGTTTCAGTATACTGAAGAATTAAGCAATTATGTATCACAGTGCCAATCACTATAACTAGACTTCCATACTTAACTTACGTTTCCATACTTAACTTACGTTTCCACATCAAAGTGAGCTATAACTATTCATCATTTTACAGGAAGGAGTCTTATTTTATGACCATTCAATGTAAAGAATTAACAAGCGAGTTTGAAGTTATAAGAAAATCGGCGGACAATCTTTTGACTATTGAAAATAGTACTGAAGATTCAGTAGTAGGGCTGAAAACCTTAATAAAGGTCTTGAAATCAGGGGACACTGGTGATTTGACTAGATCTAACGATCTCGATTCAAGTCAAAATATCGACATTTGTGGGTTCTATGCGAAAATTGTTATAACTTAAATTATAAGCAAGTTGTAAAATTAAAATTTGTGAATCTTGCGAATATCACTTGAAAATGAGTAGTTCAGAAAGAATCGAAAGTTCGATTGATTCCGACACCTGGGATTCTATGGACGAAAATTTGGTGTCTCGCGATCTCGAGGAGGAGCTTCGAGATTTTCTTAGTCAAAGAAGAAGAAGAAAAGAAAAGAATTGGAAGCCAATAAAGCACATTCTAACGGAAATTGATTGTCTGATTCGCCTAATCGCGGACTTGTATTTGAGTCGATTCAAAAGTACTTGGGGATATGTGGATCGAAAGACTGAAGTGACCTATTATATGCAGTTTTACAGAAGTTGCGAAAAAAAAATGAATATATGAAAATTATTATAGATTATCATTTTGATCGGTCCAAATGGTTGATGTGGAATGAGGATTTTCTGATATCATCAGGGATTTGAAGTTCATAAATCAGCTACCGAAGTTGGGGTTGGAGTGGGCGGCTCGTGGATTGGATGAGGATGAAATCGCGGAGCAACTTTATTTGGTTTCTGGTACATTCAATTCATCTAGTTTCATTGAGGAAGAACCTTATTTGGATTCGGATAAATCCAATTCGGATGAATTGCATTCGGATGAATTGAATTCAGATGAATTGGATTTGGATGAATTAATTCAGATGAATTGGATTCGGATAAATCAATTCGAATGAATTACATTCGGATGAATTGCATTCGGATAAATCAATTCGGATGAATTGCATTCGGATGAATTGCATTCGGATGAATTGCATTCAGATGAATTGGATTCGGATGAATTCAATGAGGAACCTTATGAAGATTATATTGATTCTTATCAAACAAAGACTGGATTAACGGAGGCTGTTCAAACAGGCATAGGTCGACTAAATGATATTCCTGTAGCAATTGGGGTTATGGATTTTGAGTTTATCGGAGGTAGTATGGGATCCTTAGTTGGGGATAAAATCACCCGTTTAATTGAGTACGCTACCAACCAATCTCTACCTCTTATTATAGTGTGTGCTTCTGGGGCACGCATGCAAGAAGGAGTTTGAGCTTGATGCAAATGGCCAAAATATCCTCTGCCTTATATGATTTTCAATCAAAGGAAAAGTTATTTTTTGTACCAATTCTTTCATCCCCTACTACCGGTGGGGTAACGGCTAGTTTTGGCATGTTGGGAGATATCATTATTGCCGAACCCAACGCCTACATTGCATTTGCGGGTAAAAGAGTAATTGAAGAACTCTTGAAGATAACAGTACCGGAAGGTTCACAAGAGACTGAAAATTTATTCGAGAAGGGCTTATTCGACCTAATCGTACCGCGTAATCTTTTAAAAACCGTTCTTAGTGAATTATTGCAGTTCCACGGCTTCTTTCCTTTGAAGTCAAATTCTACTCACCTAGAGTACGCTAAGTTCAACTAGTTGATTTAATTAGTGGATTTGTAGGAAACAAGTAGTTAGCTTATCAGAATTGAAGTAAAAAGAAATAAAAATTGTCATACATATTTTCACGAATAAGTCCATCTATTTAGTTCTAAATTTCTTGGACTTATTCTATTTCTATAGATCCGCTTTAGATACTTATATCTCTACTATGAATTTAAAAATTCGTAATAATTAGAATTAAGAGTTTTAATTATTAGAAATCTAAAATATTCAAAAAAAAAAAAATAACAGGTGCAAATAGTCAATCAGGTACTCCATTTATGACAACTTTCCATTTTCCCTCTATTTTGTGCCTTTAGTAGGCTTAGTATTTCCGGCACTTGCAATGGCTTCTTTATTTCTTCATGTTCAAAAAACAAGATTGTTTAGATCCGGGGGCTCATCCTTTTTTGGAAACTAAGATTTGGAGCATAACACAGATCTTTTTGGGGGAAATTGGGTCTAAAATATTTTTTCTGCCGAAAAAGTTCTTATGTCTGCAGAAAATGATCTATAGGTAGATGAATTCTAGCTAGTTTCAAATAGATCAGGATCATTTGATGACTAAAATGTGTAAAGTTGGTGGATCTAGGTGTATATCGATATGTATATTTGGATCATATGTATGGGGGGTATGTTATTATTATTTTAGATTGAACCAATTTCATGAATTATTCCTTACTACTACTACTTATAAATAAATGGTTCATCTCAAACTAGTACTAGTTCACATTAAACTAGTACTAGTTTATGAGAAATTCCTTCGTAAACAGCAAAGGAAAGTTAAAATAATTTGGGTATTCTCCCAAATTTCTATAATTTCAATAAAATAAAATAAACTATGAGTTGGCGATCAGAACATGTATGGATAGAAGTTAGAACGGGATCTCGAAAACTAAGTAATTTTTCTGGGCCCTTGTCGTTTTTAGGTTCATTAGGATTCTTAGTGGTTGGAACTTCTAGTTATCTTGGTAAAAATTTGCTATCTTTTTTTCCGTCTCAGCAAATCCTTTTTTTTTCCACAAGGGATCGTGATGTCTTTCTACGGGATTGCGGGTCTCTTTATTAGTTCTTATTTGTGGTGCACAATTTCCTTGAATGTAGGTAGTGGTTATGATCGATTCGATAGAAAGAAAGGAAGGGTTGTATTTTTCGTTGGGGATTCCTGGAAAAAACCGTCGCATATTCCTTCGATTCCGTCTAAAGGATATTCAATCCATTAGACTAGAAGTCAAAGAGGTATTTCTGCTCGCTGTATCCTTTATCTAAATATTAGAGGCCGGGGACTATTCCGTTGACCCGGGCTGATGAGAATTGACTCCGACAAATGGAAGAAAAATCCGCGGAATTGGCCCTTTTCTTGCGCGTACCAATTGAAATCTTTTGAGAAAAAAAAATAGAATTGGGCTGAAGAAGGAATGCTTTCTCAGCAAGAGGAAAAAATACAAGAATCTTTTTTCTATAATCTATAAGATAACAACTGAAGTTTCACCTGAACGTTTAGTCGAGTCAAAGCCAGCCTATATTCTCTGGAATAACTATAAAACAAAACTCTTTTTCTTATTTCTTCATTTTCTTATTTCTTCATTTGAATTTGAATCGAAGTCTTAATCTATTTCTGTATTCTCTCTAGATATTGAAACAAAATCACAAAAATAGATTTGATACCTTGTCTAGAACTCACGTGTGAAAAAACTATTAGATCACAGAGAGTCAACGGGGTTCATTAACAATTCACAGATGAAAAATGGCAAAAAAGAAAACACCTACCCCCCTTTTGTATCTTGCATCTATAGTCTTTTTGCCTTGGGGGATTTCTCTCTCATTTATGAAAAGTATGGAATCTTGGATTACTAATTGGTCGAATACTGGTCAATCCGAAATTTTTGGAATGATATTCAAAAAAATCTTCTAGAAAAGTTCATAGAATTAGAAGAAATCCTGCTCTTAGACGAAATTTTCAAGGAATACTCGGAGACACATCTACAAAAGCTTTCTATAGGAATCCAAAAAGAAACGATTCAATTAATCACGATACACAACGAAGATCGTATCCATATGATTTTCCACTTATCAACAAATATAATCTGTTTTGTTATTCTAAGCGGCTATTCTATTTTAGGTAATGAAGAACTTGTTATTCTTAACTCTTGGACTCAGGAATTCCTATATAACTTAAGTGATACAATAAAAGCTTTTTTGATTCTTTTAATAACGGATTTATGTATCAGTTTCATTCACCCACGGGTGGAGCTAATGATTAGTTCTGTCTACAAGATTTTGGATTTGTTCATAATGATCAGATTATATCTGGTCTTGTTTCCACCTTTCCAGTTATTCTGGATACTATTTTTAAATATTGGATTTTCCGTTATTTAAATCGTGTATCTCCGTCACTGGTAGTTATTTATCATTCAATGAATGATTGACAAATGATCCACCAATAGTAATCTCTAATCCAAAATCCTTCTATCCGGTGGATTTTCCATCCCAGAGTATTTCAGTAAAATTCTAGAAAATAGCAGAATCGTGGATAGGGCCTGTACTAGCGACCTATCCCAACTTATTAGAAATTTTCGGATCAATGATTAGACTATACAAACTCAAAATACTTTTGCTTGGATAAAGGAACAGATTTCTCGATCTATTTCCGTATCGCTCATGATATGTATCATCACCCATACGTCGATTGCAAGTGCATATCCCATTTTTGCACAGCAGGGTTATGAAAATCCACGAGAGGCGACCGGGCGTATTGTATGTGCGAATTGCCATTTAGCTAACAAGCCAGTAGATATTGAGGTTCCACAAGCAGTACTTCCGGATACTGTATTTGAAGCAGTTGTTCGAATTCCTTATGATAAACAAGTGAAACAAGTTCTTGCTAATGGTAAGAAGGGCGGTTTGAATGTAGGGGCTGTTCTTATTTTACCGGAGGGTTTTGAGTTAGCTCCTTCCGACCGTATTTCTCCAGAGATGAAAGAAAAGATAGGAAATTTGTCTTTTCTGAACTACCGCCCTGCTAAAAAAATATTCTTGTGATAGGGCCTGTCCCCGGTCAGAAATATAGTGAAATCACCTTTCCTATTCTTTCTCCCGACCCGCTACTAAGAAAGATGTTCACTTCTTAAAATATCCTATATACGTAGGGGAATAGGGAAGGGTCAGATTTATCCGACGGAAGCAAGAGTAACAATACAGTTTATAATGCGACAGGAGCAGGTATAGTAAGTAAAATCATACGAAAAGAAAGGGAGGATATGAAATATCCATCACTGATCCGTCGGATGGACGTCAAGTGGTTGATATTATCCCTCCAGGACCGGAACTTCTTGTTTCCGAGGGTGAATCCATCAAATTGGATCAACCATTAACCAGTAATCCAAATGTTGGTGGATTTGGTCAGGGAGATGCCGAAATAGTACTTCAAGATCCATTACGTGTACAAGGTCTTTTGTTCTTCTTGGGATCTGTTGTTTGGCACAAATCTTTTTGGTTCTTAAAAGAAACAGTTTGAGAAAGTTCAATTGGCCGAAATGAATTTCTAGACTCGAATTTATCAACATCAAGGTCGTAAAAGAACTCGATTCTTGTTGTCGATTATGTATGAAAAAAAATGAAATTATGAAAAACCTTTTATTTACTTTATGATTTTTTTTAGCCAAATTGCATTAGTACGACTATGTGATTTTTGCTAGATTTCAATGGGAGGCATTTGATTCGATTTCAACTAGAATCCAATTGGTATAGATATTCGTATAATAAACGGGTAATAGAACGAACTCGAAATGCGGGAAACAAAAAAGTCTAGGGGGATTATTCGTCTTCCTACTCTTTGGACACAAGAAAAGGGTAGAAAATTCCTTTTCTTGTGTCCAAAGATTAATAATTTGGATCCTGTTCGTCAAAAATTCCTAGTCTTGGTGGCAGTTTTCCAGATGTATCAGAACTTTTTTTTACGTACAATTACATTACAATAGAGTAGTGGACAAAAAAAGGGAAGTTCATTTTATGAATGAAATTCTATTAATTAAATGAAATAGAACTTATTCATCAATGCACTTTCCTTTTTCTGAGATACTCAAATAAAAAAAAAAAAACTCAATATAAATGGGTAAGAGTATAGAAAGTATTTGTCCGATATCAAATCTACAGAAATATATTGATTCCGGGTAATTTGCGTAATTTTCCCTTTCGTCTAACTTGGAAAGATCCATAGATACTATCAAGATCAAGAACAGGTATTTGAATCAATCAATAAAGTTCATTTTCAAAAGCACCAGAGAATGGGCTTTTAAAACAACCTAAAAGAAATCCGCCTTGCCATTTACACTACACGAAAAAATCTGATTCTTAAGAACCCAACGGGCCCTTCCCTCGAATCAGACAAAGAAAGGGAATCCCGTCAAGTTCCTACGCTTTCATGTCTACAACTCAATTCATCCGATTACTACAGAGATGAACCTAATCCGGAATATGAACCATAAAAGAAAATACCTATTAAACCGATCACAAGAATACCAGTTACAGTACCTATTATCCAAGAGGAATCCTTCCAGTAGTATCGGCCATTTACTCCACTTCCCTCCAATTTAATTTCATCAAATAGTCGTGCTATAGACATAAACAGTCGTGTATAATTAGGAGACGAGATCCTTCCGAATGGGCTAAGAGAATCCTTAGAATTCTTATTTATTTTCTTTCGTTTTCCTAATTGAAGAAATAATTGGAAAATAAAACAGCAAGTACAAAAATGAGTAATAACCCCAAGTAGAGACTGGTACGATTCAATTCAACATTTTGTTCGTTCGGGTTTGATTGTGTCATAGCTCTATAATTTGGGATTAGGTTTATCGTTGGATGAACTGCATTGCTGATATTGACCCCAAAAAAGACGGTAGGTACAGCTAAGCCGTGAACAGCCAACCATCGTACTGTAAAAATGGGATAGGTTCGATCTATAGTCATTTGATCAGGGCCTCCTAAAATGATCTACTAAATTCATCAAGTTGTTCCAAAGGATCAAAACGGCCAGTTATTAATGGAATTCCTTGTCGGCTTTCTGTGAAATATTCGTTTGGCCGAGGGCTTCCAAATACGTCGTAAGCTAAACCGGTACTGACGAATAACCAACCCGCAATGAATAGGGAAGGTATAGTAATGCTATGAATAACCCAATATCGAATACTGGTAATAATATCAGCAAAGAACGTTCTCCTGTGCTTCCAGACATGCTCAGCTCCACATATTCTTTACAGTCAAGGGGTCGATTCCGTAAAGATAAGATCAGTAAAGGCAATCACTGAAATGGAATCTTTGTAGGACCGTCAATATTATACCGAGGGCATCTTTAGAGTATACCAAATCAGTATAGCTATCCTTCTTCTGACACAGCAACGAAAATGGAATCATTATCGAAGAAGTCTAACTAATTGATTGCTACCTTCTTGGTATAAAATGACACTGTATTCTATATTCTTAGAATGAATACAATCAAAGAGATTCTACTATATTCCAAAATTTTAGTCGATATGAGATCTATAAATTTCCTTTTCTTGGTTGTAGAGACAGTTTTTATTTGGAATCTTCCTCTTTTACTTTTCATTTTTAAGGAATGACTTAATCGTCTAGTAACAAATACTAGTAGTAGATTCTACTTGATGAAAGAAAAAAAAACAATTTGGGATTAATAGTTTTAATCAATTTTGGAAAGGTCAAACTTTCTTTTAACATATGGAAAGAAAAAATGGAAAAATTGTATTCCATAATAACTTATTCACAAATAAAATTCTTGTTGAATAATTATTTGTAAATATATTTATAAATTAAGTTATGGAAACCTTGTTCCTATTATTAGTTTGCGTTCAAGACAATGGGTTAATAAGAATCACGACCCGTTGCCTGCCACTTTCTCTTTGTTCATGTCGTCGAGAATGGTCTATAATGATAGATGAATTAAAACTTTCAATTGCACTTATTTTTTTTCAATTGGTATTTTGTATATCTTCTTATTTTACAAAATGTAAACTTAGGTAAATACTTTAGAAACATACGTAAAAGACTATATTTAATTTATATCCTTTATACTTACTATAACTAGCTATTTTGGTTTTCTAGTGGCTTTAACTATAACTTCAGCTCTATTTATTGGTCTGAGCAAAATACGACTTATTTAAAATTTCTAGTTGAAAGAAAAATTTAGAGGTGAAATCTTCCTGCGAAATTCTGTGTATTCTATAGGTACTTACTGTACCGTTTTAAATTCTTGGTCATTGAGATTCACGTTAATTCGGATTAATATTTACTATTTAGTATATTGACTATTTAGGTATATATATTTATTACCTATTTTTATCTTTTCAAAAATTCAAATGATTGAAGTTTTCTATTTGGAATCGTGTTAGGTCTAATTCCTATTACTTTGGCTGGATTATTCGTAACTGCATATTTACAATATAGGCGTGGTGATAAATTGGACCTTTGATTAATTCACATTTCTTTTTGACTGGCCTTTTCCTTTCTTTAATCTACAGGAGGTCAAATTCAATTGCTGTGAAAGTGCCCGAACGCCTTGGAATATAATTCGATTTACGAAGAAAAACCACGCTCTGTAGGATTTGAACCTACGACATCGGGTTTTGGAGACCCGCGTTCTACCGAGCTGAACTAAGGCGTTTTCTTATTTTTTAGAATAGATAATACTCTAAAGGTAAAGAAAAGGATTCTTTCGAATCGATCCACTTTGAATGCATATAGTTTTAGTTTTATAAAAGAAAATGAACGAGTCCGTCAATTGGAATCGATCTCAATTGATTCCTCGTTACCGCTCAACAGGGCGGTAATAGGTAAAGGATGACAGGATTTGAACCTGTGACATTTTGTACCCAAAACAAACGCGCTACCAAGCTGCGCCACATCCCTTGACTGTTATACAGTGTCATTGTGAAGAATTCCTGTCTTGTTTTCCACATCCCTATTTCTCCATTGCGAATCACACTTTTCTAGTTACTTTCTCTTTTGTCTCATTTAACAACATATAATAATAATAATAGAAAAGAAATCTTATGGAGTGTTGTACATTTCCATTGAATTTAACTTCAATTTGAATGAATTAGGATTCCGTATACAATTCTAAGTAGACCTTAACTACATGCATCTGAACATATATGCATTATCTTTATGTATTTCAATAAAGGAGGTTTTTCAATGCGAGATCTAAAAACATATCTCTCCGTGGCTCCAGTCCTAAGTACGCTATGGTTTGGGGCTTTGAGGTCTATTGATAGAGATTAATCGTTTTCCCGGATGCGTTGACATTTCCTTTTTTCATTCTAGTTATTTACATTATTTACAGCGGAAGGAATGACGAAGATTTTATATAGAATCCAATATCGTTAACTAATCCCTACCCTTTTTCTCTTTTTCCTTTTATTCTTATTTTCTTTTTATTAAAATTAAAAAATAAGGGACGAAGAAAAGAATAAAGTGGATTCAACGTCGTCGAGACTCAGAGGCATTTCAAATGAAATGAATAAATGGAGCATGGGAGTAGAGTATAGTATAAAGGGTCAAGTGCAAGGATACAAGATCTTTAACTGAAATAGCTTACTTCAGGGTGAAATAAATTTCGAAATCATTTTATTACTTATCATTTACTTTTCCTATGTATTTGCTTTTATTTATTATTGGTTTTTTTGTTTGGATTTCTAGTTAGTATCTTCGATTTGTTTTTTTTCCTTTTTATTCATTTCGAATCAAATCAAATAGAAATAGAAGAGTTGAGTAAATCAAAAATTAAAATGCAAAAGGAGGTTAATGGCCAAGAGAAAAGACGCGCAGTCACAGTGATTTTGGAATGTAACGGTTGTATCCGAAACGGTGTTAAGAAGGTATCAACGGGCATTTCAGATATATTACTCAAAAGAACCAGCACAATACGCCAAATCAATTAGAATTAAGAAAATTCTGTCCCTATTATTTACAAACATATGATTCATGGAAATAAAAATAGATCGACCCAATATGTCTTATCCTTTCCTTTCAAGCGGAAAAATGACATTATATAGAACATATTTGAATCAAAAGAATCCTACTTGGGGTTAAAATGACAATTAAGAAATAGGATTTTCGGGATAATCAATCAAAAAACAAAAAAAAACATGTATAAATTCAAGCGACCTTTTCTTAAACCAAATCGATCTATTCGTAGCGTTTGCCCTGATTCAGCCGGGGATCAGATTGATTATAGAAACACGAGTTGCTTACTCGATTTGTTAGCGAACAGGGAAAAATATTATCTAGACGGGTGAATATATTGACCTTGAAACATCAACGATTTATTAACACTGATATAAAACAAGCTCTTATTTTATCTTTGTTACCTTTTCTCAATAATGAGAAAAATAATCAGAAAAAATTTAATAGAACCGAGTCGACCTCTAGAATTCTCAATAATAAAAAATAATAGAAAACTTTAAAAGAACCAGATCGACCTCTAGAACTAGAGGTGATCTAGCAGAACCAGAAACAATAGGTTTTCTCCTGGTACATTGTTCATTTGAATCAGAATTCAAATGAACAGAATAAACTCTAGTTCTGAAATTCTTGTGAGAAAAGTGTTTGAGAACAGGAAAATTATCCAATTATCATTAAAAATTCTTTGAAAGGATCTTTATTTCCTTGACAATAAGGACAGGGTACTGTGATTTGGCGTATTCAGTTCTTTAGTAGATTTGATTCGAAGGAAGGAAGAGTCAGTTGAAAGGGGTGAGAATGAAACTGAGCGTACTGGGACAGACCACGGAGAAGATTGTATTTAGATCTCACGTGGCTCTGTGAGGTGTGTTGTGTGAAGACAGGGATGAGATCAGTGGTTCAAGAAGCCAGGGGTGGACCTGGAAGGCTGATCATTGATTTTGAGAATGGTGGCTGGGAGTTATGGTTGAGAGCCGCAGTGGGATGGTTTGAAAGAATGAGTGAGACAGGCTGTTGTGTGTGGATGTGAAACTACTATACACTAATTTGAAAGAGGAAGATTGACAAGCGAAGAACCCATAGATCTCATCTTTAAAACACGGAACAAATCTCTTTGATTGTATTCATTCAAATATAGAATACAGTATTTATACAGAAAGTAACAATTGACAGTCTAGACCTTTACCAGTGCAGGTGGTGGGAAGCGACAAACCAATCTGTTATGAAACTGTATTTTCAATCAAACCGAACAACAAAATGGTGAATCTCTACAGGTTATTACTCAGTTCTTCAATTGAAACGAAGAAATAAAGGATTCACGACTGATGGCCATTACTGGATGGGATGGTGGTGAACGTAAGCTTTGTCTGATTCGAGAGAACCATTGAGTAAATGTGAGCAGGCAGATTTGGGTGTTTTCAAAGCCCATTCTCTGATGCTTTGAAAAATGAACTTTTAAATTGATTCAAAACTCTTGATGGATCTTTCAGTAACGAAGAGAAAGAATTACACAGGAACAAATATATGAGTTTTTATTTAATCTCAGAAAAGAAGTGGGTGATGAATAGGATATTTCGACACAATTAATGGGAACAATTCATGAAAATGAACTGTCACTCAAAGTCTGTTGGACACAGAAGTGGGAAGACAGGCATTTCCCATTTCAGTTCTGTGCCGTTGATACAGGTGGATGGATCTGGCAAATCACATGGTCATGTGCGGTGACTGAAAGTCATAGAGTGAAATGAAAGGTTTTCATACATAATCGACAGCAAATCGAACTGTGATAAGAGTCTAGAAATTCATTTCGTGATTTCTCCAAACTGACTTTGAGAACCAAGACTGTGCATCTAGCACTTGTGCTATTTCGGCATCTTGACCAAATCACCAACATTAGTTGCTGAGATGATGGTTGATCCAGTGGATTCACCCTCGAGTGGGGATTCCCGATCCTGGAGGACAATGTCGCTTGAGCGTGGATGTTCATCCTATTTACTTACAGAGCCGAGACAGGCCAGCAGGGCAGCAATTCAAGACAGGTCAGGCAGGAAGTGCAGGCTGTTTGGGACTCTGTGGGGATGGTCATGGGGCCTGGTAAGATGGAAAATCACCAGATGGTGCAGATTCAGAGGTGGTGGATCGTTAAATCATTCGATGAATGGCTGCAGTGACGCATTTGGGCAGGAGAATAAAGTCAAGCTTTTGTTGTCAGGTGCAGAACTGGGCTGGGATTTCAAAAATTTCGGATTGGGCAATCCCAGAACAAAGACTATGGTCTAAAATTCTTTCTTTGCCGTGCATCTGTGAAATGAGCCAATAACCCGTGACTCTGTGATCTAATGATTTTTCACGTGATTCTGAACAGGTATCAAGTATTTTTTCAACGATTTACTGTTTCAATATCTGGAAGGCTTCTGAAATGAATGAAGACTCGATTCGAAATTCAAATGAAGAAGCAAGAAGAATGAAAGTAAGAAAGAGTTTTGTTATGAGGTATTCGAGAATATAGACCGGCACGACTGGAACTAAAACATTCGGTGAACTTCGGTTAAATTATCTTATGAATTATAGAAAAGATTATTTGAAAAGCATTCACTGCGCGCAGAAGGGCAAGATGAGACGGCAATGGATCATTCAAGAGTGTGCACCGCAAGCAATAAAGATTCCTGGCAGAAACATCACGTTATAATGAAGAAAGAAAGGATTTCTTTGGACAGGAAAGAATTTACTTAGCTGAAGTTCAACCATGAGGTAATGAACAGACTTGAAAAAATTACTTAATTTTCAGGATCGTTATTTTATTGAAAGAACTGTTGAAACTTTGAACTGTGTAGTTTTGAACAAGGCTGGATTTCTAATTACAGTGCAATTCATAGTAAAAATTATATTGTCTAAAGCGGATCTATAGAAGGTCAAGAGGTGCTAGAACAAATGGACTTGTGACAATTTTCAATTCTGTTTCTGAGTGACTTCAAGAGCCGTGGGTGATTTTAAAATTTTCAGAGTTCTTCAGTGCTGCCTGATGTGTAGGCAGTTGAACTGACTCCCAACATGCCGTTACCGTGTGGGGATGGTGGTACAAACTTTCCTTTGATTGAAATCATAGAGTGACCATTGCATCAAGCTCTTGCGTGCTTGCTAATAAGAGGTGGGAGTGGTTGTGCTCAAACTCAAATCATTTAGTCGACTATGTTTGGCTGACCTCCAAATCTTTGATGAATCAATGTAAGGTTCTCATTAGTCGTGAATCCAATTAAATCACGGTGCGAATTAAATCGATACAATTCGTCAGATGCAGAACCATCCGAATTGGTTATCGAATACTGTTCATCCGATGCAATTCATTCGGTGGTTTATCGAATCAGTCATCTGATTCAATTCATCAGGTAATTCGTCTGATTCGAATGCATCCGATGCAGTTATCGAATAATTCTCAATGAACAGATGAGTGAATGTACTTGAAACAGCTGAACTGGAATCATTTCTTTGAGAACTCGATTTCAGTGGGATTGGACAATTGATATTTGAATCGGATCGTTAGATCTGATGGTGTGGCGTGAATTTAAATATATTGACATATATTCAATTAACTAATGGATTCTTAATCAAATCTTACTATTGAAGTGTGAAATTCTCTTTTCTTTTTGTGAAGTGTTTTCATATGATATGGGCAGGATCAGGAATTCCTTTCGTCGAAACGAATGATAATTTTTCATATTCATCGGTAACAAAGAAAGTTTTCTTTCTAGAACTGGAAGAATCTTTTCTCAAAATCTCGTCTATTTGAAACGGAGACTATGGTTCTGTTAACGTAGACAAAGACAAGAATGCAGGATGAGTCGAAGGTTTATGATGCCTTTCGAAGACAATCCGAAGGATCCATGGAACTTTCATTGTGGATCAGAACAACAATGAAACGCTTAGTCTTGAATTTTGAGACAAATCTGCGATATCTGGGATATAAGGAAATATGTTATTATCCAAATACGTGCAATAGAATATTTGTAATCATTGCCTTTTGTTTCTGTTTATACTACTACTAAAGAAAGAGATGAACCAGTTTATTATTCAGTAATAGAACGGAGATGAGCTACTATCTTAGGAATATCCTCTTATACATCAAGTATCACTGAATTTAAACTCAGAATTTGATCTCTTTCCATACTACCAAGCGGCAGCTATTCAGGGACTCCACTTGGTCAGTGTGCCTCGGCTTGGCTGAATCGTCATTACGAAACTGCCTTCTTCTGAGCTGCTCGGTAACTACGGCACCTGGCACAACCACAGGAGTGGCCTAAAATTCACTCGCCGAACTGTGCAGTCAGATGGAATCGAGCAGTGAGACGTGACCAGTGTGAGCCAGCATGGCTGGGAGTTCTCATCACTGCAGATGGCAGACTGGGGCTGATGTGCACATCCCAGGACATTTCGCTGCTGTTCAATTCTCTCGGCTTGGATCCCGTGAGGCAGGCTTGAAAAGTTACAACATGAAAACGAAATTAATAGACCTTCCGGACGTGAAACGCGGGGCACGAATCCAAATGCATTTCCTGATGAGTGAGCATCAGTAACAGACTGCCAAGGTCTGAAAGGCTGTGGTCTGCTTCAGGAACCGGAAGCAATATGAACAGCATCGCTGGCTGTTGAAGATTGATTGTCAACGCCAGTGGTCGACCGCGCAACCTGGGGAACTCAGGTGCGGAGCAGATGTCTTTGGTTCGGTATGACAGAGTCGGTTGTTTGACGTCACCAGCTCGTGAGGTGGCAATTCTGACAACATGGCGGTCTGCCGACACAGATCAATGAGCTTTTCCAACGACAACGTATCAACTGGTGAGAATGTTGATGATGCAAACACATCATTATTATGCTCTTTCATATATAGCGCAACCCCATTTTTTCTTTGGCGTCAAATACTAACCTATGAAAATTACTATGACAGTATTGTATATGTAAATCTAGTATGAGCAGGAATCAAAAGGTATAACAAAAGAAAGAATAATTATGAGCGTAAATCCAAGACAACAATGAAAATAAGAAGAACCAATGAAATGAAGAAGACAGCAATGAAATAGGACTGAGTTCGATTCAAATTCATGGATTGTCTATCGATGCTTTCCATTTCTTTGAATTTTATTTGGCTGTTGAGGCATTAGTTTCCCAGTGGAAATAATCAGTTAGTCTAACGAATGAAGCTCACTAAACGTTCCGGACTGATGAGCGACTCTGGACAGGTACAACGTGCTTGGAAGCCTGTTTAGTCTGTCGAGACATTTCTATTCATCGTCTGCACTGCTGCTATGATTGAATCAAATTATCGATTTTTGAGCAGGAATTAAAGTGATCGATCTTTGTACCCATCTGCGGAAAAATCAGTTGTTGGGGGCAGAGTTAATAAACATTTACCTCGTAATAATTGATTAACAATATTGCCAAAGCCCGCGAACTGTTGACGGTGGAAAGCTGAGTCGTGTCGGTATTTCGAATCAAGGCGGCTCGGCAGATGAACCGCCCGAAGTTGAACTGACTGCGAGACGTGCTTGTCGACGTATTTCGTCGAGCAGGATCGAAGTCTCGGCGCTTCGGAGCCAGACCTTTATCGGGTTATCGGCAAGTACCGAAGGTTTGAAGGTCCGCCAACTGTTGAAGCGGTTGCGAACATTTGTTACCCGACATATCAGAAGGGGTTGACCTGAAAGTTCTGTCAACGATCGCTGGAACGGCGTCGTATCTTCAGATGTGAGCGATATGAACCGCGATTAAGCAAACTTAACGCTGAAACTTCGGGTTATCGCCCAGTTAACAATCGAAGAATCGTTTAACCGGCAACGGAAGCGCTGAACGTTCTGCAACCTTTTGTACCGATTCTTCGAAATGGTGGTCTGTGAAACCGTGGAAGGGACTCAATGGAAGGTCGACGACTCTGAACAGGCTTGTTTGTTGGGTAGATGTGAGCTACCGCGAGAGCATCAACAGAAGTGAGAACGGTGAAGGTGTGTGCTGACTAATCAGGAAGTGTTTGAGTTCAGAAGTGAAAGAATGAGATGGGATTTGAGAGTTTCTGTTTTGGGAGAGTGATGTGGAAAGAGCTGAAAGCTGGAAGAAAGACAGTGAGAGTCAGTGGGAAAATTCAGTGGATTCTGTCGAGTCAGCTCAAGCAGAATCTGATTTTGACCTGAGGCAATTAAAAATGAAGAGAATGGGACTGTGGATATCAGGTCAGTAAGTTCTGCCTACTGTGGACTGAACTCCATATGAACGATACTCTAACCGCTGATTAATGGTCATTCATGATCCCAAAACCAACGGACCTGGTTGGTTATAGTATCAGTGCTTCTGGCTGTCTGAAGCAAGCACTCCAAACAACTGAGATGTTGAATTGTCTTGACAAAGTAGATGCATGATGAAAATATGCTGTCCTGAACGATAGTAAGTAAGACTATGGTGTGAGCACCTCGTTACACGCGCATGTGTTTTTCAGAGGTCTATGACAATCCAAAGTGGATGTGAGGATGATAACGAGGGAACAATAACTGACAGAGGTTAGGTCCATTGGCTGTCTCTTTGAATGCCAAAGACACTGCCGTGATTTGAGATGACAGGTAATTCAATGCTGAACTTAATAGTACAGAGTCTCAAAATCTCTTTTTCATCTATGAACACAGAACATGAGACTATGTTTTAAGACGAACAGAACCATTTAACGAACGTCCAATCCCCTGAGCTGCTGTGTGTTCTAATCAAATCTTAAATCAGCACGTGAACACATAAAGAAAAAATATGGCTGACAATATTCTGTGATTAATGAAAGGGCCCAATGCAAAAAAAACGTATTGGGTATGTGAAACAGTTCAGATCGACACGATAATAATCGATTTGAACATTTGGAAGATCTGCAGTTCAGTCCGTATAACCTGGAACCCGAAGGTGGAAATACAGGTATCATTTTTATTTTTCATTCTTTGTGCTATGTTTGACCAGCTTGTTCAACAGTCTGAAAGAAATGACTCGATGAGATTGAACTGAGACTGAAACTGATAAACATTTGAAGAATCAATACCATCGTCACATTGATCGGGAACCCATGTTGTGGACAGTTGAACAGATGGCGAGACAGAGGCAGAGTCTTCAGTTCTGAAAGAAGTCAAGAATTTCGAAGTCAGATCTTTTTGTTGGAGAGCGCAAGATGTTGTGGGATTGTGAAAGTGGTATGGGATCTGAGACTAGACTGAGTTTGGGAATCAAAAATGCAAATGCGTTACTGACGACTGAACGACGGTCGACCGATCTTATTTCGAGTTCATAGAATGAGTCTATGTTTGCTGTCTTTCTAATCTTATTCCTATTTTGGCGTTTTTCATTTCAACCCCGATTGAGAAGACTGAACTTTCGATTATAGTCGGGTAAACCGATGGGCGACATTTCAATCGTGTTCTTTAGTTTTGTTGATTTTTGATGTTGAACATAGACGTGATTTCGATGAAACTTTGATTTTGTTAGTTTTGGACGTAAAAGAAAGGAAAAAGGTGAAATTCCGATCGGAGTTATTTACGTTAAACGATGATCTTTGTTCAATTTGTGGATCGACTGATGGTTATGCCAGATCGATCTGTTTAACAGCCGGAGATTTAACAATGATTATATGAGCGAACAAACTGTTGTTCAGGTTGTAAAACATTTGAGACGCGAACTGATCAAGGTAGGACTGTGCAGGGTAACGAATGTTTGATTGGATCGAAGAATGCGAGAGACAGAGATGCGGGGTCGTTTGTCCGCGGCTGGTCAAGCATGGGACCAGTCATGCTGAACTTGAGACTTGCAAATGAAACCTGATTCCATTGCTGTCATTTATATGTATCGTTCTATGACGGCGAACTCTTAGCTGGTGATACCGGAATCGAACTCTGGTGATGGATCAACCAGAGAAGAGGCGTAATAGCTGCTTCGAGAAATCCCAATTCGTCCATTTCTGAATTGAAAAGCATGATTTTTCAGAACGAAAATCTGCTGTCTGTTGAGAATCTCTGTGATGTCATCATAAGCATATATTATGCCGAAAGAACAGATAGAGATA
>JAIFAC010000095.1:0-186869 GCA_026545765.1 Plantago major | reverse complement strand
TTCAACAAACTAAGGACGGGTGACAAGAAAGATAGGAGAATCTTGAAGAAGCGAGCTTTGTTAGCGAAGAAAGAAAGAAAATCAAATTCAATTTGGATGCTCTAGGCGTTGAGGCAGTTAAAGATGACAATTGATGACTCAACCTTACCATCACCGAATTATGTGGGTTACTCATGATATAATCGACTTGACCTCGAAGAATGAAATGTGTGGAGTTCTTTGAAATTGGGTCAGACATCTCCAACATAGAAATCATCTTATGGCTGATGAGGTAACACATACTTCTTGTTATACTTACGAAAGTGATGAAGAGGAAATAAAAAATCTAGAAAATCTAGAAAGAACTTGACATCTATGAAAGAGAATTTTTAATGATCCGAGCTAGAGCGAAAACCTTGAAGAAGAAAAGAATTCTTGCAAGAAAATTCTCAATTAGTTAAATATCTGAGAGAAAGGATGCTGAAAATGCATCTCTCAAGCTCGAATATCCGAGGCTGAAAAGTCACATAAAAAGCGATGTGAATTAGAAGAAATATGAAGATCTTCTTTACGAGAACAAGGAACTCGAAGAAAGAATTATCTTTTCAATCTTATGCGAAAGCTAGTGACACTTCTTTGAAGTACAATCTTACTCAAGAGATCCTTGAAAAAGAAAGGACTTGGGTGAATACCACAGACAGTTGTTCTATCACTCTGAATAAGAGTAAGGAGAAGAACATTTGTAAGTACTTTCGAAGGCGGTTCCCATACAATCTATAGTATCGGTGAGAAGACAAAGATTGTTGACAAAGGAAAGGCGATTCGACTAAACCTTTGTGGAAAAACAAGTCAAAAACAAAGCTGTTAGGCACGTCTACGAAAAGAAACACAACAACGAAAGTGTAAACACACCCGATATGTCTCTCAAAAGGTAGAATTGCGGAAGCAAATTCTCCCATGTCACTTTACGGAAAGAAATTGGACCAACGAGAGACTAGCAAACTGCTGAGAAAAGATCTCGAGATAACCAAAGTGCTCAAAGCAGTATTGGCTACAAAGGCATCGGAAAAGAACTTGCTCATGAGTACTGGCGGAGCAAGAGCGATGGTGAAAGCTAGAATTACTCAAAGCAATTATCGAAGTGGAAGTTAAATCAAGCCACTGAAAATCGAATGCGGGGCGAAGAAATCGGCGAGAAAGCTAAGTTCTTTGAAAACAAACTCGAAAACCAATTGTCTGAAAGCATCATATGGAGCACTAGGAACACACGAAGGAAGAAAATAATTCTTACTAATGATAACATTCATTCAAATAGAATTCCTCCTTATGTTCTGTCGAGAAAAAGAATATTTCAAAGAAATTCATTCAAAATGGATTCCCTCTTGGAAGATCTTTTAATTGACGGTTCCATCAAAGATATGAGAACCTAATCTCATGTTTCTGTTGTGTCGGTATGCTTCTGGACTAAAGCACAATGGCTATTTGATAGTGGATCGAAAGCACATGGCGGAGACAAGCAAATGCTGAGTCGATTACAAAGCTTGCAACACGAGGACGGATATCAGTTCTTGGAGGAGAATTAAATCCCTCTGGGATTTGCAGCGTCAAATTAGGGACTTTAACAATCAGCGGCGTATTACATGTTAAGGATTTGAAATATAATCTATTTAGCATGAGCCGGTTTGCGACGAGGTTTTACTATAAAATTCAAAGCTAAATCACGCAAACTAATTGACAATGAGTCAAAGCCCAGGTCTTAGTTAATCGGCGAAGCGGTCTTTATGTTGCCGATTGGGCATACCACAATGAAGAATGTCTCATGGTGGTCAATCTGGTCACCTGGAGAACTTGGTTATAGCACAAAAGAATGAGTCACTTGAACTTCAAGACTACGAGCAGACTTGCGAAAGAGTTAGTGGTTGGCCTTCGAATATCTTTGAGAAAGGATGGTATACATTACACTTTGTCGGATGGAAACAATCTAAGATCTCTTTCAAGTCCAAAATCGAGACACTCTAGTGTTAGAATACTGCAACTATTACACATGGATCTTTTGAATCATACGTAACTAGTTATGCGGAAAGAAGTATAGTACGGTTGTTGTAGATGACTTCTCAAGATTCACTTGGGTCTTTTCTAAAACACAATCGATGCCAGGTGGAGATACAAACTTCTTGAAAAAGCTTGAAGTCATGAAAAATGACAAGGTATCTGCAATCGAGCACCATGATCTTGAGTTTGTCGACCATTCCATAAAGGAGTTTTGTACTGCAAAGGTATACAACACCAACTTTCCTCTGTAAGAACACCTCGACAAAATGGTATTCTGAGAAAGGAAAAACAGAACCCTTAAAGAAGCCGCAAGGACAATGCTAGCTGACACTGAAAATAAGTGAAATTTATTGGGTTGAAGCTGTCACTCAGAACAGATGTTTGATAAACAAACACCATGACAAGACCCCTATGAAATCTTGGTTGGTAGACCCCCTAATATCAAACATCTGAGAGTATTTGGTTGTAGATGTTTTGTTCTAAACAATGGGAAAGTTTTACGAGAATATTTCAACGAAAGGCGATGAAGGTGTTTTCTTGGCTATTCCACAAGCGAAAGCTTACGAGTTTACAACAAAAGAACAAAGAAAATTGAAGAATCAGTTCATGTTGTATTCTATGATGGAAGTAAGAAAACACCTCCTACTGATGAACTCTCAGAAAAGTTCAAAGAACTATTACTGAGGGATACTAAAGAAGAATCCTCAGAAAGGAAAAACATCGTTATGGAAAGTGAGGATGACTCTGACGTAGAAAAGCCTAGTAACAACAAGATGACTCACAAACATGATGAGGAATTTCCTATGAGTTTTCGAGAAATGGAGCAGATTCTTGAGAACCTTCATCATGGAGAGGTATACGAAAATAAGAATCTTTGAAATGCATGTCTCGAGATATCTCTAACCTTTGAAAAAGTGTCGATATCCATGACATTTCTCATATGTCGGATATCTTGAATCTTGAAAAAGTATCAAATCAAAATCTTAGTGATTCACATTAGGATCACTGGATATTGATCCTACTAGCACTAAACCTTTGATGAAATGGATCAAAGATCATCCTACAAAGGATATAATTGGACCAATTAATCGGTGTTAGGACTAGGAGAGCAATAGTGAAAATCTTGATTCTCTCTTTGGATGTTTCATCTCGAATATTGAACTAAAAGTATAGAAGAAGCATTAGGAGACCAAGGCGGATCTACGCAATGCAAGAAGAGTTGGATCAATTTGAGAGAAAGCAGTGCGAAACTAGTTCCATTTATAGAAGGAATATACGTGATTGGAACTAAGTGGGTTTCGAAATAAAATGAATAAATGGTGAAATAACTTGAAACAAAGCAAGATTGGTTGCGAGGATTCCTTTCGGTGAAGGCTTAGATTTTGATGAGTCATATGCAGTTGCAGATTGGATGCAATAAGACTCTTTCTAGCCTTTGCTCATAAAATTTCAAAGTTTATCGGATGGATGTCAAAAGCGCATTCCTAAGCGGTGAACTTGCGGAAGGCGTTTATGTTGAGCAACCACGGCTTTGAAGTTTCCTCGGAAAGTAGAATGGTCTATAAATTACGAAGCTCTGTATGGTTTGAAAGCAGGCTCGAGCATGGTATGACACTTTGTCCAAAGACCTTACGGAAAGTGGTTTCAAGAAGGTGAAGTTGATAAAACTTTATTTACCTTAAACCATGATGGGAAACTACTCTTAGTTCAAGTATATGTTGATGACATTATATTTGGATCTAAGGAAAAACAACTTTGTAATGACTTTGCAAATCTCATGAAAAGCAAGTTTGAGATGAGCGTGATGGGAGAAATGAATTATTTACTAGGATTGCAAGTCAAACAACTCGATGATGGAATATTCATTAGTCGAACAAAGTATGCAAAGACATGCTCACAAAATTCAATCTTAAGCCTTACGAAAAGAATGCTAAGATACCTATGAGCATTGGAACCAAAATGACCTATACTAAATCGGATAAGAGTATTGAAGAACATAAGTATAGGAATTGATAGGTTCACTACTTTACCTCCGCAGTAGACACGATATTGATATGTTGTTGGAGTATGTGCTAGATTTGGGACAAATCAATGCAAACACACTACAACATTGCTATGAAAATATTAAGGTATGTGAAGATGCGATAGATGTAGGATGTGGTATCCTAAAGAAAGTGAATTGAGTTTAGTTGGGTACTCGAGATCTTGATTATCTTTGGATCATTGCTTGATAGGAAAAGCACCTCGGGAACTTGGTTTACGGGCACTAGACTTATCTCATGGTTTAGCAAGAAGCAAAACTCAATTGCAACTTCTACCACGAGGCTGAATATATTCTTCTTGGTTGTTGTGCAACACAAATTACTGTGGATACAACAACAACTTAAAGACTATGGACTCGATGAGAAGAAAACTCCCATTTTACGTGACAACACAAGTGCTATTGCGATTACCGCGAATCCTAAATTTCATGCGAGAACAAAGCACATTGATGTTAGACATCACTTCGCCGAAGACCATGTTGAAAAAGCGATATAGAGATACTCAAGATTGGGGCCGAAGACCAACTTGCGGATATCTTCACTAAGCCACTACAAGAAAGTAGATTCTTAGCCTTAAGACATAGTCTTGGACTAATGGAACTACTGATGGTGAAAAAGTTCGAATTATGGAGCAGGCATCCGGAAAAGAGGTATATGGAGCAGGCGTCCGGAGAAGAGGTATGGAGCGGGCATCCGGAAAAGAGGTATCTAGAGCGGGCATCCGGAGAAGAGGTATACGGGCGGGTATCGAGAAAGAGAGAAGAGGTATCTGGGCAGACGAGAAGTCAAAAGGCTAAAGAGCAAAAAGATAGCTTAAGATCTCTAAGGCGAACTTCGGATATACGAATCATTCTATGAGCAGGGAACACAAAAGAGAATAGTATAACTATCTGCGATCAAATACTCTCTTGAATCTCGCACTATTTCTATCTTGATGAAAAACTTGGGAAAATCCTAAGTATAAAACTGATTCGAGATCTGAGCAGTGTCCTTGCTCCAATGAATTGTGATTGAGATAGCTATTAGCCAAAATTCATTAAATGGGCACAATTACACTTGTTGATTGTGATCATTCTTTGAAAAAGCAATGGTGACCCTCGATGAAGTTAAGTGATTGATACGTATGGTGGAAATTAATTCACGAGAAAATAGTGGGTATTGAAATTCGGACATGGCCCACTAAGCATTTAATGCGAAATTACTTTTGATCATGCGGCTTGCAAATCACAGATCGTACACACAAAATCAATTTGTATGTATTTATGCATTGAGATTCACTTACTATATATATAGGATTTTGGCAAATGAAATCACTTTTGCCTAATCCGAAATTTCAACTTACATCAAAACAAAAAAACCTTCTCCTAATCCTCTGCAACTTCTCTAAAATCTGCAAATCTTGATTAAGTTTTTACGAAAAGAATCACTCAATGAATCTCTTTCAAACACTAACTTCAAATCCTTACTATATAAAGAGATGGCCTCGAGAACACTTCTACGAAATCCCAATCCTCCATGATGCTTTGAAAAGCAAGCACGAGTTAGTTATTGTTAACAATTATTTGGTAGGAGCTTTCAATCGACCATTGGACTTCAAGTCACAGAATGATTTAGGGTGGTGCCATGGTTGAGGAATACCTACACCACAGGTTGCTGAACCTATAGCAAAGGTTGTTGGTGCAAACACATCATCAGGGAACGTTTCTTACGCACAACTTCAAAAAGCCCTGATGAGTGGTATTTTAGTCTTGGCAATCTTTGATGGAAATGCCACATCTAAAAATGCGGAAGAACATTCTCTTGATCAATCCTCTTCCGGACAACCACAACAACCACAATCACAATAACCACAACGACCACAAGTGGTTGATGAAATGGTAAATGAACTCCATTTGAATTACCGACAATACGATATCTTTGAAGAAAATCTTGCAAAAGCGCGGTTCCCACTCGATGAGAGGGATCAAGCTGAGACATCTACCGGAATGATCAACGAGGGGAGGCAAGTGAGTTGCATACTCAGGAAAGGTGTGAAGTACCTGAAACTTCCAACAAAGAAGAAATACTGGAACAAGAAGACCAATGTATAGAAAGGTCACAAGTTTCAGAGACCAATCAGCCTGAAACTACTCAGGTAGCTGACCGATTTAACTCTTATCTTGTGCAAATTTTATGCTTGTACATCTGGTTATTTATAAAATTCTTTATTCTGTGAGTTAGAAACACAAAACAAGAGGAAGGTGAAAAGCTTACCTCGAGAAGGAGGTTCCCTCAACCTCGCCTCTTAAGATATCTGAGCCTGTACCAAAGGTAATAATGGATTCTTAAGATAACACTTCTTTAGTTATAAGTTTATGTGCTTAATCATTAAAATAAATGTTTCTAATAGGCTCCAACTGAGAAAGAGGAAGATAAGGCAGAAATGCCGGAAGAAAACCCAGAAACCGACAAGGTTTCTGAAGAACAGATCATTGAGCCTTCCAGTATGAAGGTATATGAAAATCAATGATAAATATTCTTCACCTTGGGTTAACTAAAATCTTCTATAAATTATTCAATGCTTTCTACTCACAGGCTCACTCAGAAGTAGAAGTGCAAGGGGACAGAGTTGCGACATCCCCTGTACCTATGGAAATTGATGAGGCATCAAGGCCTTCATCACAAGAAAAGATTCGAGCTGCACAAGTCTCGAGAGACAATATCTGAGCCTCCCATGGAGGTAATTGACCTCTCGGATATCGACTTGTCACTTAAAGTTTTCTTGATAAAATTTCCTAAGTATTGTGATAATGTTAATTCTCGAGTTCAAGAAAGAAAGGTTGATGAGGACGGACTTCCAAGTCTCCGCCTCCTGACAAGATATCTGAGACACCAATTGTCTCGATAGAACAAATCTCTGAGCACGAAGTACTTACTCGGGTAACTTTCGGAAACTAAACTACACTTCTCCTCGGATATCTATAAAAGTTTTGAAGCTCACTCAAAACTCTTTCTTTCGAGCTCGAACAAGTGCGGCGGGCTCCCAATGTTGAAACAAGGGACTACTTCCCTTCTTCAAAGCTCACACCTGCCAAAGCACATTAAATGCTTCAAGAAATGGCAAAGGTTAAGGTGCTCGATCTCTACGAAATATTGAGAATCACAGATCAACCAAGCAGACGAGCACAGGCCTTGACATGGAGACATACATCCATGCAATGTTCCCTACCGAACAGTACACAGTTGCGACTCTATTGCATAAGTTATCTGTAATCTCTCTTTATAACTTATCTGAAGAACTTACTCTCAGATAGTATTCTATAAAAGATAACTTGTCGAAAGATCACACCTTGTGATTTGGTTGATGTTTACTTTACGCATAATTAAATAAATTGAAGATCTTAAGAAAAGATTAAGTGTTGGATTTTCACTCATCCAGTTGTAATAGGTAAGATAGTCATCGTTGGTGATCAAAAGGGGAAATTTGTTGGGAAATTTGTTGGGAAATTTGTTAGGAAATTTGTTAGATATTTTATTAGAAATGTACATTTAGATTTTGATCGACAACATGATGACTTATCTTAATCTTAGAAAGGTGATTAGTACTCTTGGTTCACTTGAACATTGTAAAGAAACTCACTAAGTATGATAGTCTAGCTAATCTTGTATAGGATGTTAGGTCTCAAAATGTAATTTTTATTTTATGAAGAAGACCAAGAAGAAGACATCCAAGAACAAGCTCAGCGACATTGAAGACTTGAAGAAGCGCACAAGATTCTTTGAAAGCTTTTTCGGATACCTTAGCGAGATATCTTGAAGACACGAATAGTTTTAAACAAAGCGTGTCACAAGAGATATCACGAAATAAAAACTGTTGAAAACAAGGAAAGTGTCCACGGATATCTATTCTCAAATACCTTGAGCATTAACCACATTTAAAAAGAAATATATATATTGCAAACAAAGTTGTTTCAATAAAAGTGGTATCGAAGATTGAAGATAAGGGCGTGCAAAGAATCGAGATAACACTAGTCTACGTCTGAAGAATAGTTAGTTGGCACTCTGGGACAAAAGTATAATCTGATGCATTTAATGCAGACGAGATATGCGAATAAAAAACGGCGACTTGAAGAAGAAGACAAAACACCTTTCTGATACTATACACAAATATCAATAGTTTGAATTTGAGCTGCGGATACTATTCAAGCGGCACTCAAATTCATCTATAAATATCAACACTTAGGCGCTTGAAGAGATACACAAGACACACCTTGAACAAAATATTTGAACACCTTACTCTCTCAAAGCAACTTACTTATCCTCAAGCTTTTGATCTTGAGTAACTCAAAAGGTTTAGTACGGAAGTACTTGGTAAATGGGCAGGGAACAACTCGGGGAACATTTGGTTGGGAACCATTTGTTTAAAGGAATCTTAGAATAGGATTTTGTAAGGAGAACTCGATTATCTATTCTAGTGAATTCTAGGTCTCTGGAAGGCCGAAGTGGATTAGTTGGAGGATTCATACCTCAGGATACCATACTTCTTGTGTTATTTACCTTCTGTATTTACATTTGAACACACACACACACTTTAAGCATTTACGCACTTATCTATATTAAGTCTTCCGCGCTCTGATTCTATGTATCAGATATCTATTCAGATATCTGAGAAATAATTTTTATCGACAAAAGTTTTAAAAGACTCTTCACCCCCCCCCTCTAGTCTTTTACTTTTCCGTTATCTGGACCAACATCTTCAACTTTCACATCGAAGAATCAAGATTCATACATAACTTGTTGAATTCATCAAGTTTATTAATGGTGATCTATCGGACCTCATCTTATATCTGAAGAGCTTTTGCTTCAAATTCATCTTGCTAGCTATAGTCTTCACATGATATAGAGACTCAAATTTATCCCAAACTCCCTTAGTTGTCTTCTCTTTAATGACTTCTCTCGGTGCATTATCTCCCGAGTAAATCGGTGTGCTCCTTGCTTTCCCCATGATGACCTTCTTCTCGAATCATCCATGTCCTTGGGAAGTACGCATCAGAGCAACTTTGCTCTACTCCTTGTTGCACCAATAGAGCTTCCATCTTCGCTTCCATAATGAGAGATCGACCTTCTCAGTTAGTTTGTCAACATCAAATCTTGCCATTGAAGACAACGATTGCGATTATCGATTCGTCTTCCCACCGAGCGCCAATTATTGCGAATAATCATAATCGATAACAAATCAAGCTCAAATCGATTGACAATTCACATAACTCTAATCAAACTAATTGCGAGCAAAAAGCGGTAAAGAACCAGTGTTTACGTGGTTAGGTTAGTGCCTACATCACGGAGCAATCGAGAGAATGTTTTATTGATCAACGAAGCGGTTTACAACAAATCTTCAACTAAGAAACTTGCGAGTAAAAGCGAAGAAGAAGAAAGAAGAAGATGAAGATGACATTTATTTACATTACAAGGAGAAAGCGTAATGAGATAAAATAAAGTCATAAAATCCTTTATACACTTAATCTTCATCTTCTTCGTCATGCCACGGAGCATCGACGAATCGGATCGACAACATAACTCATTAAGTAGAAATCGATTTATCCACGGAACATGCTTTTCCTTTAAGAACAAAAGCGAGCGAGCAGAACATTTGTTGTGTATCTTCTTCTACTCATGTTCATCACCAACTCTTCAATCTAATCCACAGATAAAACAACGATTAACATCAAGTAGTAAGAAATTAGAAAGCGATACAACTTTACGAAAATGATGAATTCTTGAGCTCGATGGATTACAATGGTGGAAATGTCTTTATTCTACGAATAAAACTTCAATCTCAATGGCTAACCAATCTCCAACTTGATAAGTGGATGATGAAATCAAACCACAGCTATTGAGAATAGTTCTAAACTGTGTAGAATGGAAAAGTGATATGTTTGAGTTACAAAATCTAACATTAAAATACTAAAAAATTACTTTTGCTACTTCAAAAGTGCAAAAAACACTTTTTTTTTATAAACACAAGCTAAGCACATGACTTGTTACGAAAATGATTTTGAGCGTAAAATCTGATATTGACTTGGATGAATCGGAACTGAGAGTATACCTTCAATTAGAGGGCGTAAATTGCATTTCACTGATATTGCTATAAATTAATATGACAATGTTATTTCATTTCAATTGATTTTGAAATTTACATTTTATATACGACATCCGTCCTAGTTTTATTTACCCGTTGGACTTTTTCTGGCAAGCTCTTAAAAACTTCATCTGCGAATCACTCATAAATAATGTTGGTAAAAAATTTAAAAATTTCATATTTTTAAATAATCATAAGTTGAATATTGTTGACCAGAAATAGTCAAACCAGTAAATGAAATTGGGACATTACTCCAAGGTAGCGGAGGCCTACAATTTGAAAATAAAAGGAAATAATTGGCGCCGTTAATTAGCTACTTGTACAAGTTAATCAATCAGCGTCTTGTTTATTTGTTTGTTTCCAAGCATGACGACCATGGTGCAACAGAGGTTTCCGCTCAAGTTCAAAGTGAGTCTCAAGGGAATACGACCGATATACGATGACGAAAATCCAATCGTCTTCGTTAAGGAGCAGCAGAAGCAGCACGTTATGATGGATGATGATCATCACCTGCTGTCCAAGAAAATTCACGTTAAGGATGGAACTCAGAATTTGGACGCACTCAAGAAACAGGATAACATCTCTTGGCCTTGCAAATCGCAGCAGCGTATTGTTGTTAAGGATGCTGATCTGATTCTGATGAAGAGTTGCAACGGACATTCTCGGGGTATTGTTAAGGTTGGAACTGGGGAAAAGAAGTCTTGTTTGGCCGTCAAGAAACGCCATAGTATATGTTCTGTTGCCAAGAAGCCGCCTCGCAGCACGTTAGGGATGATCAGATGAAGAAAATTAAGTGTACACTTGTCAAGAAACCTTCTCAGCCTATCGTCAAGGATGGATCTGGAGGACAGAAGAAAATTGTCAAGAAAGGCGGACCGTGTAGCTTTACAAGGCGTGGTTCAGACACGTCTCTGGTTCGTCCTGATGTAAAGAAACAGAGGATCTCATCAGCCCAATGTCTCAAGAAGGAGAAGATTATTGATCAACTGGACAAACAGAGATCATGTAATGATGATGATATCTCGTCAAACAACAACAACCATGTTGAAGTCCAGAGTGTAGCAGCTAAACCCATGAAGGAAATACTCAAAGCTGCTAAAGAGTCATTATTGCGAAAGAGAGCAGAAGCTGCAGAACAACAACAGTTGAAAACGCGGCGGGACAAAGAACGAAAAGCTTTGGAAAACATGGAAAGAGCGGTCGAGATCGATGACAATTTAATCTTCAGAGACTTGGAACTATTCGTATATGGGGGTGGAGTCAAAATCATAACACTTGAGGAACTCGGTTTGCGAATGAAAGACGATGATGAAGATTCAGATTTGGATATCGAGGAGGGAGAGATTGTTTCATAGAAGTTACATTCAGCAGTTGTGGAGAGTGTGTTTCTAAGTATATTTTCGAATTCGACTCTCAAGAAGAGATTGAAAGCTTGTAATCTGTGCTCGTTTTCTCGGTTATAATGAAATCGTTGACCGTTCTCCCGTGGATGTAGGATTGTTCAATCGAACCACGTTAAATCGTGTCTTCTTGTTTATTGTTGTTTGAGCGTTGATCTTAATTAATTCTGTGTGCTGTTCATCTTCTTTATCAATTCGATTGATAGATCTAGCTGACATCTGCACTTGGTAACACATTGACAGTTCAATTGTGAATGTATGTTAATTACTTGAAGGCTCCTGTAAATGGTAATGTATGTCATGATATTGAACATTTTGATTATCACAGATCAATCAAGAGTTTACAATAAATTTCCCTAACAAAGAACAAGTGGTTATCTTATCCCTCATTCATCTTCTCAATCACTTGTTTGTGTAATTACTCCCTACAATTTTCATCCAAAACCAGTGTTCTCCACAGATCTTGTCCATCTGTTCGATTGGCATGTTCTTCGTCTCAGGCAGGAATAGATACAGAAATACAGTCATCACAGCCACCCAAACTACGAAAAATAAGAAAATCCCAGCCTTAAAATGACACAACATTGACAAAAATGTCTGAGCAACAAGAAAAGTGAACAAGGTCCTTTGCAGCGAAATACTACTTACGACATAACAAATTGAGGCGGTACTTCACTTGTTAAGGAGGATATTTTAATATGGATTCTTTAGTTTTCGACCTTTAAGCTAGCTCTGATGAGATCGTCTAATTCTGCTTGCACGTCATTTGTCCCTCGGACTCGTTGCAGCATTTGTTTAGCTTCACCTATACCAACACTGAATTGGAAACTGTCGTTGAAGGCTCCTCTGTATTTAGGCGGCGGAAAGATACGGCGGAAGTGCCTGCAACAAGTCTAGTGTCATAAAAAAATTTCAGGATTTAAGTAATAAGTAAAGTAAGAATGTTTTCAGGCAGACCTGGTTTGCAAAACCGACACCCAATTAAGTAAGACCCTCCCAAAAATAAGCATGTAAGTAGTCACAGCTCTCCATTTAAAACCATAGAACTTTGTACCTGGAATACAAGATTTACAGTAGCTCAAAAAACATTATTAAATATATAATTACACAAAATCAAAAAAAAAAAACTTATTAGTTTTTATACTAGTAGACAAAAAATTAAAAAAAAAAACTTCTCTAAGTAGTACAAAACTTTAAAATATGGTGATAAATTATAATTCTGAAAAATCATTTTTCCGTTCACCCATAGCCATTTAGTCCGTCTTGTTCTGGATCAAACTCTTGCTCGATCAGTAAATAAAGATAAATAAATGAATTAGAATGAGCTCTTATATAGTACTTCCTCCGTCCCGGGTATAGCTTGCCGTTTGCTTTATTGGTCAACAAAATAAGGAAAGTGATTGACTTGAATGAAAAATAAGAAAGAATGAATAAAAAGTAATAGTGGGTAGTTAAAGTGGAAAGTCGGGTATTATTTAAATGAACAAAGAATAAAGAATGAATAAAGTAGAGATAGTGGGTTGGTAAAGTTGTAAATATGAGTGTTTTATGTTGTTCTTAATAGAGTGGGGTATTATCAAAAATGAAAATGAGAAGACTTTTGTGGGACGACTAAAATGACAAAACGGTAAGCTTGTCATGGGACGTAGGAAGTATTATCTAAGTGTCTTTTCACCCTCTTTTCCTCAACAAAGTCTTGCAAATTGAGATACACGAGGAGGCGACTAATTTTTCCAAATTATTTTTCATAACGGTTTAAACAATATCACTAATATTTTATACTCCCTCCATTCGGGTTCAATTACATGTAAGTTCGGACACAAATTTTAAGAGAAAATTGAATAAATTAGGACATATAGTAATAAAGTATGAGAGAGATTGAATAAAATATAAGAGAGATTGAATAAACTAGGAACGAGATTTTCCATTAAAGGGATGGGAAATTGAAATCCGGACGTCCTAAAAAGAAATGTGGGAAATTGAATTCGGGGCGAAGGGAGTATATGAATGCACAATTTATGTCATTTTTTTTTATGTGTGTGTGATTTTCCTATATAATTGAAAGACCATGATATTAGTGTGAACTATGTGAACCACTTGTATATCTGATTATATTATTTACTCATATTCAATAAAATTAAGATTTTTCCAAGAATTTCAAATACGTATATATACGACATTTTAGTAATTATGTACTAATATATAAAAGGAAAACAAAGGGTTAATTCACCGTTTCACGAAATATTAAAGGGTTAAATCATGGTAATCTACGTTAAAAATAATAAAGTTATTTATTCAATTTTTAAGAAAACACATGGGTAAATAATATATTTTTTAATTATAATACGTTCCAAATTTCATGTATTACATACATTTTACGTTTAAAGTTTTTTTTTATAAATTTCAAACTTCCATTACAATTACGAATTATAAATTAAAACAGTAGTAATTCTTTCTAACTTAATACGAGCCAATTATACTACAACCACCAAAATCATTAAATAATCTAAATGGTCTCCAAATCTCACTAATCCTACTACATATCTGAAAACATCAAATTAAATACCATACATACTTACAAGCATCCTAACATGACACTAACAACTCAAAAACATACAATTGCTCAAAATTGACCTAAATGTATCAATTAAACAACCTCAAGCTCAACCCACTACTTAATATAAGCTAAACTAGCTAGTGCAAACTTCTAAAAACATACAATTGCTTGAAATTAGCAAAAATCCCAAATTTAACAAAGTAAGAGTTTTAGACTAATGCCGTCAATTACGGGAAAAATAGCCGAAGAAAGATGAAATTGAATGGCCACTCGAGTCCATTGTTCCACGAGCTTCGAAAAGAGTCCAAGATTAGTAGGCGGAATGGTGGAGTTTTGGTCGGACTTGGAAAAGGGGCGAAAATGGTGAAGAAGAGGAGAAGAAATGAAGCAGAATAGAAATGGGGGAAAGAATCTGCTATTCCCGTTGTTATAACAGTCAACGACGAATAGATTATCCGTCGCTAAGTTTTAATTTATTTTTTATTTTTAATTAAATATTTAACGACGGATAATCTATCCGTCGTTAAAATACTATTTTTGATTTTTCAAAAATCGACAAAAACTAACGAAGAAATAGACTATCAAGTAGTTATTTAGCGACGGATAGAAATATCCGTCGCTAATTAACGGATTCTATCAAATCACTATTTAGCGACGAATAGGTAGCAACTCTATCCGTCGCTAAATATTAATCATGATCATCGCTAAGCAATGAGAATTCTTGTAGTGTCATCTTCTGTTGAGAAATTTGTTAGGAAATTTGTTGGGAAATTTCTTGGGAAATTTGTTAGGAAATTTGTTAGATATTTTGTTAGAAATATACATTTATTTTGATCGACAACATGATGACTTATCTTAGTCTCGAAGGTGATTAGTACTCTTGATTCACTTGAACATTGTAAAGAGGAAACTCACTAAGTATGATAGTCTAGCTAATCTTGTATAGGATGTTAGGTCTCAAAATGTAATTTTATTTTATGAAGAAGACGAAGAAGACATCCAAGCGAACAAGCTCAGCGACATTGAAGACTTGAAAGCGCACAAGATTCTTGAAGCTTTTCGGATACCTTAGCGAGATATCTTGAAGACACGAATAGTTTTAAACAAACTATGTCACAAGAGATATCGAGAAATAAAAACTGTTGAAAACAAGGAAAGTGTCCACAGATATCTATTCTCAGATACCTTGAGCATTAACCACATTTATGAAAAAGAAATATATATATTGCAAACAAAGTTGTTTCAATAAAAGTGGTATCTGAAGATTGAAGATAAGGACGTGCAAAGAATCAGATAACACTAGTCTACGATACAAAGCATAGTTACATTGGCACTTTCTGGACAAAAGTATAGTACAATGCATTTAATGCGCAGACGAGAGATATGCGAATAAAAGCAGCGACTTACGAAGAAGAAGAAAACACCTCTGATCTATACACGAGATATCAATAGTTTGAATTTGAGCTAACGGATACTATTCAAGCGGCACTCAAATTCATCTATAAATATCAACACTTAGGCTTGAAGAGATACACAAGACACACCTTGAACAAAGCGAACACCTTACTCTCTCGAAGAAACTTACTTATCCTCAAAGCTTTACATTGCGACCAAAGCTTTTGATCTTGAGTAACTCTTGAAGTTCTAAGTGTCACGATCCTAAACAAGCACACTATCGTGAAAGAGTTGAAGCGAAAGATCAAGTATCGAGATTCATTCTCTTGAACATTTATCTAAGACTTGGGTCGATAAAAAGAACAAGATACCATCTGATGAAAAGTGTATTAAGTATACTTGATTCACGAGCTATCGAATAATGAATAAGTTATTAAAGAAGCTCATCGACAACTCAACCAAAACCAACACCATAATGGCGTGGATGCAGGAAGTACTTAGTTTGAAAATCGGGAATAACTCGAAGGTTAGAGTATAGGAAGTACTTGATTTGGGAAACTAAGGAATAACTCGAGGTTATTGAGTATAGGAAGTACTTAGCTTGGGAAGCTAGGGAATAACTCAAAAGGTTTAGTACAGGAAGTACTTATTGTGAAAGCCGGAACAACTCGGGGGAACATTTGGTTGGGAACCATTTGTTTAAAGGAATCTTAGAATAGGATTTTGTAAGGAGAACTCGATTATCTATTCTAGTGAATTCTAGGTCTCTGGAAGGCCGAAGTGGATTAGTTGGAGGATTCGCCACCTCCGGATACCACTATACTTGCTACTGTTATTTACCTTTACGTATTTACATTTCAACAACACACACACACACTTTAGCTTTACGCACTTATCTATATTAAGTCTTCAGCTCTGATTCTAAGTATCGGATATCTATTGAATATCGAGAAATAGTTTATCGACAAAAGTTTTAAAGACAATTCACCCCTCCCCCCTCTAGTCTTTTACTTTGCGTTATACGGACGAACATCTTCAACAACTTTCACATCGAAAGAATCAAGATTCATACATAACTTGTTGAATTCATCAAGTTTATTAATGGTGATCTATCGGACCTCATCTTATATCTGAAGAGCTTTTGCTTCAAATTCATCTTGCTAGCTATAGTCTTCACATGATATAGAGACTCAAATTTATCCCAAACTCCTTAGTTGTCTTCTCTTTAATGACTTCTCTCGATGCATTATCTCCCGAGGAGTAAATCGGTGCTCCTTGCTTTCCCCCATGATGACCTTCTTCTCAGAATCATCCATGTCCTTGGGAAATTCTGCATCACTGAGCAACGCCTGCTCTACTCCTTGTTGCACCAATAGAGCTTCCATCTTCGCTTCCATAATGAGAGATCGACCTTCTCAGTTAGTTTGTCAACATCAAATCTTGCCATTGAAGACCGATTGCGAGTTATCGGTTCGTCTTCCTGAGCAGTGCCAATTGTTGCGAATAACCATAATCGATAACAAATCAAGCTCAAATCGATCGACAATTCACATAACTCTAATCAAACTAATTGCGAGCAAAAGCGGTAAAGAACCAAGTGTTTACATTGGTGGTTAGTGCCTACATCCAGAGCAATCAGAGAATGTTTTATTGATCAACGAAGCGGTTTACAACAAATCTTCAACTAAGAAACTTGCGAGTAAAGCGAAGAAGAAGAAAAGAAGAAGATGAAGATGACATTTATTTACATTACAAGGAAAAGCGTAATGAGATAAAATAAAATCATAAAAGCCTTTATACTCTTAATCTTACGTCTTACGGCGTCATGCCGAAGCATCGACCAATCGGGATCGAACATAACTCATTAAGTAGAAATGCGATTTATCCACGGAACATGCTTTTCCCTTTAAGAACAAAACAGAACAGAACATTTGTTGTGTATCTTCTTCTACTCATGTTCATCACCAACTCTTCAATCTAATCCACAGATAAAACAACCAATTAACATCAAGAAGTAGTAAGAAATTAGAAACGATACAACTTTACGAAAATGATGAATTCTTGAGCTCGATGGATTACAATGGTGGAAATGTCTTTATTCTGAGAATAAAACTTCAATCTCAATGGCTAACAATCTCGAACTTGATAATTTGGATGATGAAATCAAACCCTAGGCTATTGAGAATAGTTCTAAACTGTGTAGAATGGAAAAGTGATATGTTTGAGTTACAAAATCTAACATTAAAACACTAAAAAACTACTTTTGCTACTTCAAAAGTGCAAAAAACACTTTGTTTTTATAAACACAAGCTAAAAACGCACATGACATTACGAAAATGATTTTGAGCGTAAAATCTGATATTGACTTGGATGAATCGGGCGAGAGTAGACCTTCAATTAGAGGCGTAAATTGCATTTCACTGATATTGCTATAAATTAATATGAAAATGTTATTTCATTTCAATTGATTTTGAAATTTACATTTTATACACGACATCCGTCCTAGTTTTATTTACCCGTTGGACTTATTCTGGCAAGCTCTTAAAAACTTCATCGGCGAATCACTCATAAATAATGTTGGTAAAAAATTTTAAAATTTCATATTATTAAATAATCATAAGTTGAATATTGTTGATCAGAAATAGTCAAACCAGTAAATGAAATTGGGACATTACTCCAAGGTAGCGGAGGACTACAATTTGAAAATAAAAGGAAATAATTGGCGAATTAATTAGCTACTTGTACAAGTTAATCAATCGGCGTCTTGTTTATTTGTTTGTTTCCAAGCATGGCGACCATGGTGCACAGAGGTTTCGCTCAAGTTCAAAGTGAGTCTCGAGGAATCTGACCGATATCGATGATGAAAATCAATCGTCTTCGTTAAGGAAGCGTGAAGCGACGTTATGATGGATGATGATCATCACTGCTGTCGAGAAAATTCACGTTAAGGATGGAACTTCGAATTTGGGCCTTTTCGAAAGCAGGATAACATCTCTTGGCCTTGCAAATCGCGTGGCGTATTGTTATTAGGATCTTGATCGATTACGATGAAGAGTTACAACGGACATTCTCGGGTATTATTAAGGTTGGGCGGGAAAAGAAGTCTTGTTTGGCGTCGAAATTCCATAGTATATATTACATTTCCAAGCCGCCTCGTGTGGCTATAGTCACTAATTAGCGCGTTTTGGATGATCGGATGAAGAAAATTAAGTGTACACTTGTCGAGAAACCTTCTCAACCTATCGTCGAGGATGGATGCGGAGACGAAGAAAATTATCAAGAAAGGCGGACCGTGTAGCTTTACAAGGCGTGGATTCGGACCGTCTACGGTTCGATCTGATGTAAAAGCGAGAGGATCTCATCATTGATGTCTCGAAGGAGAAGATTATTGATCAAGCTGGACAAGCAGAGAACATGTAATGATGATGATATCTCGTCAAACAACAACAACCATGTCGAAGTCAGTGTAGCGGCTAAACCCATGAAGGAAATACTGAAAGCTGCTAAAGAGTCATTATTGCGAAAGAGGCGAAGGCGAGAACAACAACGGTTGAAAGCGGCGGGACAAAGAAGAAAAAGCTTTGGAAAACATGGAAAGGCGGTCGAGATCGATGACAATTTAATCTTGAGACTTGGAACTATTAAGTATGGGGTGGAGTCAAAATCATAACACTTGAGCAACCTTCGGTTTGCGAATGAAAAGCGATGATGAAGATTGATTTGGATATCGAGGAGGGAGATTGTTTCATAGAAGTTACATTCAGCAGTTGTGGAGAGTGTGTTTCTAAGTATATTTTGAATTCGACTCTCAGAAGAGATTGAAAGCTTGTAATGTGCTTTCGTTTTCTCGGTTATAATGAAATCGTTGACCGTTCTCCGTGGATGTAGGATTGTTCAATCCGAACCACGTTAAATCGTGTCTTCTTGTTTATTGTTGTTTGGCGTTGATCTTAATTAATTACGTGTCTTGTTCATCTTCTTTATCAATTCGATTGATAGATCTAGTGACATACGCACTTGGTAACACATTGTGATTCAATTGTGAATGTATGTTAATTACTTGAAGGCTCTGTAAATGGTAATGTCTGTCATGATATTGAACATTTAGATTATCACAGATCAATCAAGAGTTTACAATAAATTTCCCTAACAAAGAACAAGTGGTTATCTTATCCCTCATTCATCTTCTCAATCACTTGTTTGTGTAATTACTCCCTACAATTTTCATCCAAAACCAGTGTTCTCCAGATCTTGTCCATCATTCGATTGGCATGTTCTTGAATTCGGAGGAAATTTCACTCGGGATCAACCATCGATGGTCCCCACGATATGCGAATCCGACAATGTATGTCTGATATAAACCAAAACAAGAATAGGCGCCTTTGCTTAGTGAATTATGATCCCCTAACTTTGTGAGATGAACATTAGGATACGGCCTCCATTTATAAATAGGAACCTCCTCCGACTCTATAAACTAACAACATTGATATAAACATTGTAACAATACCTCTGACTCCGATTACCACGAGACATGAGCAGCGTCTTATCAAATCCTAGAGTTCGGAAAAGTATTGGCACGTAGAATGCGATAACATAGATTCCAGTCACTTGTTGGAAGAACGGGATCGCTAGTGACATAACAAATTGATCGTGCCGGTACTTAAGCATTAAGGAGGATATTTTAATATGGATTCTTCTGATTTCGACCTTTCGCTAGCTACGATGAGATCGTCTAATTACCTTGCCGTCATTTGTCCCTCGACTCGTTCAACATTTGTTTAGCTTCACCTATACCATCCTTTGAGCTGAAGCTGTTGTTGAAGGCTCCTCTGTATTTAGGCGCGCTGAATCTGGTGAAGTGCCTGCAACAAGTCTAGTGTCATAAAAAATTTCAGGATTTAAGTAATAAGTAAAGTAAGAATGTTTTCAGGCAGACCTGGTTTGCAAAACAGACACCCAATTAAGTAAGACCCTCCCAAAAATAAGCATGTAAATAGTCACAGCTCTCCATTTAAAACCATAGAACTTTGTACCTGAAATACAAGATTTACAGTAGCTCAAAAAACATTATTAAATATATAATTACACAAAATCAAAAAAAAAACTTATTAGTTTTTATACTAGTACACAAAAAAACTTCTCTAAGTAGCAAAAATTTAAAATATAGTGATAAATTATAATTCTGAAAAATCATTTTTCCGTTCACCCATATAGCCATTTAGAAACCCTGCTTTGGGCCATTGAACATCCACATTCTTTTCAACAATAGAGGCCAAGATGTCGGATCTAGGTCTATTTAGGCGAGTGTACTCCGCATATCTCCTGGGAGGGGTTCTCTTCCTACGAAATTCTCTCTTATCTTTGAAATCCTTTCTTTGTTCAAATTTTCCAGGACGAGGTGCGGGATCTTGTCTCATCGGCTCTTTTTCCTTCTTAGCCCCGGCTCTTACTGGAACGTTCCTCCTATACTCCTCACCATACAAGACCCGCTCACAGATATCTTCCAAGTATTTTTCATTTGGAATTTCTTTATTGGAGAGTTTCTTCCTGAGTTCGTCATTGTAGGTGTTGGCGTACAGGTATCAGACCCTCTCTTTGATACTGTGAGACTCAACTTGACGTACTTCAGCATTGAACCGATCTAGAAAGGTCCTAAGATCTTCATTGTCTCTTTGGATGATTCCAGCCAAGTGCTCTACTGAAAAGTTGAGAGATTTCATGTTGTCATTCAATCCATTGGTGTCCATCTTACTTTCATACCTAGTAAGATGAGCAGCGGAGAAATATCTCCATAGTAGCAGCTCAAGGTTGGGGATAGTGCAATCAGGACACTTCCTCTCTCTTCTAATTGCATCGCATAATGGGTTTGGAGCTCTTATCATCACCTTCTCATGAGCCTTCACCATTTTGACTAGATTAGCAATATGGGTCTCCAAAGCCTTCTATTGAATGTAGATTTGTTCAGCAGTAAGCCTCTCACCCGTTCTAGGGTTGATGGCCACATCGGCAGGAAGGTCATCGACTTGGATTACTGCGATACTCTCTGCCAATTGGTCTCTTGCCCTTGTTTGGAGAAGCGACATGGCGACTAATCGGCCTCATCGATCTAGGTCTTCTTGGGCTCCTCTCACGATGCTCACGAGATGCGTAGCTCTCCTATTGATAAGGTTCTTGCGAGATCATCTTGTCGACCTTGTTCTCCTATTCTCTCGAAGACATGGCGATGCTCATTCCTCATTGAGCATGCTCTATTTATGGAGGCGCCAATGAGTGGAGTAGGTTGGGCGTTGTTGGATCCTAACAACCTTGGATAGTAGTGAGCAAGAAGCCGAACTGATTCTCATTCATCCCAAACTCACTTGGACAAATGATCTGGCCATTTGGAAGAGTAAAGTTCCTTCCTGGTGGAGGACCATGTGTTCCTGGCGGAGGAACATGTCCTTCCACTCCTTGAGTATCCTCCAAGTCCTTGGGTCCTCATTGGTAGATCGTGACTCTTTCATCCTCAGGAGACAGCAGCAGTGTGACCATCGCTTGGATACTCCTCTCGATTCCTTGATGCGATCCTAGAATCGTGTTCTCCTAGTAGGAGGTCTACCTCGTGGTTTTGGAGCGGGAGTTCCAACTGCAGTAGTGGCGGTTCTCGCTGACTTTCTCTGTCTTGCCATTGCTTATAGAGCTATGAAACTTTTTGTAAAGATTCCCACATACGGCGCCAAAATGTTGAGGGTGAAGTCCCCCAAACACTTGTTAAGTTCTTCCTAAGTAGCCTAAGTCCAAATCACTGCGAATCGTCCCAATTCAAGGTCCAATGCTAGGGTCCAAAGCACTAATGGGTAAGAACCTGCACAAGTAACTTGGGGGGGGGGGGGAGTTAGGACCGAAGACCCGGTATGCGTAGTGTCAAACCGGGTAAAGACTTTACTTGAGAGAGACTGAAGATCTGCTCTGTATAGTGATCGGGATTAGTTCGTAATGATAACTTAACTTACCCTTAGCATGGGAATGTGTGCCATATATATAGAGATCTCCCAAAGAGGAAGGGCTCCGTTGGATCGTGTGCAGTGTAAGGCTCAAGTAGCATGACAATGCTCTATTGGGCCCATGGCCCATTAAAAGACTTAACCCATTTCCTTTTGGGCTTTCGAGGTAGTTTAGTCATTCTCGAGAGAAATTAGAGACTCTGAAATCATCTGGGACCTTCGTCCAGAGTGTAGGTCGAGGTCTGGTCCAGTCACGATCTCATGTCTAAAAGCAACTCCATAAACCATGAGGCATAGTGGTTCGGATCTTGATAACCTCGGATCCTATTTTCTCTCTTGGTGCGATTCACTTGGTTCCTTATGGGGTTAGAAACTTATGTCCGGATCATCGTTCGAGTCGGACCCTCATGGTCTTGGACCATGGTTTGGGTCGGACCTACTGTCTTTGAGGTCTAGTTCATCGTTTCACTCAGGAGGGTCGGACCAGAGGTGGCCTTAGGGTCGGACCCTACAGCCTTGTACCTTAGATAGCTTGAAACACCTTAGGATTCGTTCCAAAGGCATCTATGATGGATTTGACATATTTCCATATTAACAAGTGAGATACACGAGGAGACGACTAATTTTTCCAAATTATTTTTCACTTAACGTTTTAAACAATATCACTAATATTTTATACTCCCTCCATCCCGGATTCAATTACATGCAGGTCCGGACACAAATTTTAAGAAAAAAGTAAATAAATTAGGACATATAGTAATAAAGTATCAGAGAGATTGAATAAAGTATAAGAGAAATTGAATACAGTAGGAGCGAGTTTTCCATTAAAGGGATGGGAAATTGAAATTGGGACGTCCTAAAATGAAATGCGGAAAATTGAATTTGGGACGAAGGGAGTGTATGAATGCACTATTTATGTCATTTTTTATGTGTGTGTGATTTTCCTATATAATTGAAAGACCATTATATTAGTGTAAACTATGTGAACCACTTGTATAATAGGATTATGTTATTTACTCATATTGGTAAAATTAAGATTTTTCCAAGAATTTCACGTGTGTATATAGCATGACATTTTAGTAAATATGTACTAATAAATAAAAGGAAATCAAAGGGTTAATTCACCTTTTCACTAATATTAAAATCATGATAATCTCGTTAAAAATAATAAAGTTATTTATTCAATTTTTAAGAAAACACAAGGGTAAATAATATATTTTTTAAATAAAATAATGGTCATCGAGTAAGTCTCCTGAGAGATGGTCTTATGGAGAGACTAAAAGAGACGGACAAACATTACAGTTATAACAGAAAACATTAGAGATTTTGTTAAGAACATCGGGGATATACACATACATAAAAAGTGATGTAAATTTTCACTCATAAACTTTACTCGTATTGCTTAATTAAAACATTATACATATAAATAAGAACATTAATCCGTGATCTCCGGTCTCTCATTAATATACGTCTATCCTAAGACTTTGTGATTGTCAATCAATTATTACTACTATTTGTGAAAAATAAACAATGGTAATTCCGAGTCAAAGTGTGATTGCTAGTATTTGGTCAGTCAAATTAAATTTTCCCAAACAACTCAAATAGACCTAAGACAACGAAAAAGATGACCCTATTACAGACTTCACATATATAAATATAAATATATATATATATATATATATATATATATATATATATATATATATATATATATATATATATATATATATATATATATATATATATATATATATATATATATATCAGGGATAAATCAGTTTAGATATCATTATCCGAAATCTAGACTAATTATAGCTACGATAAGGTGGTGGTGCATGTCCATAAGTGCTAGCAACATGGTCAGGTAATACTGTATATCCATTTCTTCCAATCGATTCTTGTACTCAAAGTGACACAGACGACCAAGCTAGGTAGCCATCAAATTTCAGAAATTCAATTTGTTTTACGAAAATGATCGATCTGCAATCTTGTGCTTTCTGATTTGATGCAGTTGATTTTGAATTCCATATCTTTGTATGTTTCTATTTACTTGGTTTGCTCGTGAAACTTCAAAGACAATTAGATATCGTCTTAGAAAACAGTACAAAAAAAATAAAAATAAAAAAGAAGCTTTTCTGAAATTAGTTTTGTACTAAAAGTGACACAGACAACTAGGGTCAAGATCTGTGTAAGCTAGCGATCAAATTTCAGAAATTCATATTGTTTTAGGAAGACGATCGATCTGCGATCTTGTGCTATATATCTGATTTGATGCAGTTGATTTTGAATTCTATGGAATTAATTATTCATGTATGTTGTGTCGTATATATGTATATATTTCTATTTATTTGGTTTGCACGCGAAAATTCAAAAATAATTAGATACCGTGTGTGTCATAAATATAATCTATCGTGGCGCGCATTTGTAAATAGATTTAAATTATAAGTATATCTATGAAAATATATAGGCAAGTGAACATTGACTTATTGATGACATTAGTGGTTTGGTTGCCAGCAAAATCTATTTTCAGATTTGTTTGCGTCTCCAAGCGATAGAAAAACATCATTTATGATCCGTGCTTTCTTAAGATGTATAGCTCCAGAACAAGAAATGTGCAACTTTCTTGCCTTTGGTGGGCGCCTTTGTGTTTTCTCCCAAGCGTAATAAATGTATTTTGATCCACGGTATTGTGCGCATATGGCGATTAGGCAAACAATGAGCACAAAAGGATCAATCAGTACCAAATGAGTTAGGTATGTTCTTTCTCCATTAAATCGGCGGACTCATCATGTGTAAGTCTCTCCCCATATACCTTTGTGAACCCTCTCACAAAAACATGGGTTGATTGCGAATCAAGCGATCCGCTTCAAGGCATGGCATTGGTTTGCGAGGAGAACACGAGCGAACTCATACCGACTTTCCAAGTCTCGGGGTTGCGACTTGGGTGTGGGATAGGAAGGCTGAATCAAAATGAAGTAGCCCTAAAACTTACTCTTCCGGGACTAGAAAGTGGACAACGATGATCTGGTTGCCAATGAAGAAATCGGTGCTTGAAATTTGTAGATCCCTTGGTGTACAAAGGTGTGTTCCACTTATGCGGGGAATCTTAATTAGTCTTGCACTCTACGATTCAAATGTAGATGACAACTATCTGCAGTTGATCAGGTTGCCTGGATGCCTCAGGTTGGCACTAGAGGATGCTAATAACTCTGATCGATGGGCTCTAACTTTCGATCATTTCGATGATGCCTTATGGGTTGGCATGAGTAACCGTGAGGGTGTAAGGTTTTGGATGCTTCCAAAAGATGAAGATGGTGGTTACAAGCACGCTAACACCATAAATGAGAATGAATGGATGTTGATGCGTACAATCACCAACAATTCTTTGCGCAAAGGCATATCAGAGTTGTTACAAAGGCAGAAGGGGATAAAGAACATTTTGTCACTCGTGTCGCTGACCTACAGTGCTACAATAGTAAATGATTAGAAATTGGAGGCATTTTGACCATCTAAACCTCTTGTCGCTGTCCTAAATCTGCGACAAAAAATATTCCTTTACAATTTGGAGAGCGAGACCCTTGAGTTGGTAAAGTGTCGTGGCCCTGGTGGTGAAACATGCGACAATATTCATTATTTTCCGTACATGGAGCATGTTTCGCTCTCTACATATGCTCCTCTTGCCAACTCCTATTAGGGTACCTCTGCTAGTTTGGACTTTTAGGAATTGCAAAGAGGTCTTATTTTCCTAAGAACTTATCATCTTATGATGAACATATCGGTTGTATTAGGTTTCATCAAATAATCTAGACTACTTACATTTCAATCTCTTGCGAAGTTTAAAGATTAATATGATTCACTGATATCTGAGGGATGTTGGAGACATACAATTCAAAACTCTTTTTTTTTTTTTGGTAAAACTCGCCAACTTGCACACTATGATGTTATTAAATCGTTTTCAAATCCGAAAAAACGCGATCATGACCTACAAAATATGCAAGAAGTTGGTAATTGGCCATAATATGATACAAATATTTAATCTTAGGCAAAAAACGAGGGTCTAAAAGCATGCAAAGTCGCACATTTCATTGTCACATCACCACTCTCTAATATGACACATGTAAAATGAGCGCGAATCGATATCCAATTTAAACCAGAGCTAGAATCAGTGATAGAGAGTACCTCTGCATCATCATAGGTATTGGTGGCTTCTGCAAGATCTGTTGTAGGAGCTCCACCTTGATCTGGTGCTGCTCCATTTCTTTTCTCCCTTTTGAGTAGGAAACAATTATTTTTTAGATGGCCTGGTTTCTTGCAGTGAAAACACTTCTTCTTCTCAGTGTTATCACTTCTTCCATTCTGAGGATCATACTGCGGTTTGAAATTCTTGTTCCTTCGACTTGATTCCAATTCAAGCATGTTTTTAAGCAGACTCTCGGTTGATGGATCATGTTGATTCTGACATTTTTACGATCGACTTGCTTCACAGGGCCCTATCAACATCAGATCCTTTCAGATCATCTGGTTTAGTCATCACTATAGCATCAATGAAGTGCTCATAACTCTTTGGTAATGAGCTCAATAAATCACAGATTTGTCACACTACAAGAATTACAACATTTGGTAGCGGATTTATACGTCGCTAAACGGTGAGCGATCCGTCGCTAAGCTCCTAGCGACGGACTTAGCGATGGATAAAAATGTCGTCATCATTTTCTTGCTCACAAAGCATCTAACGACGGATAATGTCACGCCCCAAAACCAAATCACTTTGGCGCGACCGGCCGTCTATCGTGAGATGGGCTCACGCCAAGACGAAGCCTCAATTTAAGCCTCTAATACATCAATTATCTCATAGTGGTACAAGCAGAGCATCTAATATCCATAAACTAAATACAGCGATTACAAATGCTCAATCAATTACAGCGTTTATGTAGTACAAATCATCTATCTGATACAAAACTCGAGTCGCGACAACTACTAAGCGACCTTCACGTACATCATCGATTACCATCTCGACTCCAAAGTATCTTCGTCGATCACTTACTAAATATCTAAAAAAGGTGTAAGGTGAGCCTCTGACACTTCTCTAGGATCAAGCGAGTATTTCAAAGTATACATATATATATATATATATCAATACTTTTAGATCGAAAATAATTTGGATGGAACACTTTATCAAAACAATGTCGATTCATATTTAGCTCGATCGGACAATACCTACTACCACCACGGTAATTGGTGGCACAGTCGGCTTTACATAACAATAACAATGCCCTACCAAAGGGATAACATAACAATGGGAGATCTCCAAAAGCACGACATTCCCTCGAAAGGCCGAACAATTCATAGGAATATCGATGAGCATAAAACATATTTTCAATCCATGCTTTTGAGCGAAACAATTTTCACAATTCACAATCACGATAAAACATTTGTACACATACTTGATCCTTTTCGAATAGATTATTATACCAAGTCTCAATCCTTGATATAATAACCATAAGTAGTTTGTCAAATCATAAAACATACATACATACATATATATATATATATATATATATATATATATATATATATATATATATATATATATATATATACACGATAACAATAAAATAGAAGCAAAAGTGTCAAGAAACCCCTTACCTCAAGGTTGATCTGAATCGATCAAGCTTACATAATGTAACATCCTCGATAGCTTGCATATCGAATCTCCAAAAGTTAACTTAAACCACGATTCATCCAAAGAACCAATCACAAACTCCATCTCGCCTCTACTACAGTTTTATAGGTAGATATTGAGGAAATAGGGTAACAAGGGCAAAACGGTAATTTTCTGGACACAAATAGGGCTGGAAATAAAAAGATACAATAACTGTCTCCACCAAGGCTTGAACCGTCAACCTCCTACAAGCCATCACCATAGCCAACCAACTGAGCTAGAAACAACTTTGTACTATAGCTCGCAGAAAACTAATTATAACTCAGTGATGGCAGCTTCTGTGAATTGGTGCGATCTCAGGGGCAAAATAGGCATTCTACGGATCTGGGGCTAAACTGGAATAAGCTAAAACTCGTCAAATTGCATAGGAGGTCCCTAGCTCCTTCAAATTCCCAAAAGCAAGGGTTTTAACTTCCAAAAAACCTCGAAACAGTCCCTGCAACAATCCAAACTTTTCAAACTCGATTCAATCAACTGCGAATCAAGGCCAAGGCTTCGAAATTCATATACCCAACATCTCCTCCAACCAAATCGATCAAGAACAGTCCATAAACAAGACAAATCCATCCGATCCTATTCCCGAATTCGTCCTCATGCTTCTGATCCGGTTTCGCTATCCATAACACCCAAACCCAGTCTGATCTTGGTCCCAAACTACTCGATTTCAGCATACGGGGCGGCAATAACATGTTCGAACGAAACCAGAAGAAGAAGAAGAATGGAACGGCTCAAGGAAGTAAAAGAAGAGGAAAGAAATAAGGTTTACAAGACAAAACGAATTGGACTTTTCAAATGGTATTTCTTTTTCTCTGGTCCATAATCAAACTAATAGGCAATAAGAATCACCGTAGCGATTCAATTTCTTGATCCATATAGAAAATAATAATGGTAGTAAAATCTGCGTAAATCATTAAAATCGAATAATTTCATATACAAATTAAATTGAATAGATCTTCAAAATTTAGGGATTTTCTGATAACCTGTCAAATAAGCTAAATAACGTGAGTTTAGCGACAAATAGATTGTTGACTTTTTTTTTTAAATCCAAATCTGCTCTATTTAGCGATGGATAGGGGTTTTTCTTTTTTTCTATTTTTTAAAAAAATTAACTGACTTTTCTTTTTTTTGATTTTTTTTTTATTTTGATGCTGTTTCATATTTCACTGTTTACAAATATTATGTCAGATAGTAAATTGAATAATGAAATTGTTTTAATTAAGCGAAATCATTCGACAAAATACAAATTATCCGTAATAAAATGAAATATCCGTACATAGTTTAAAGTAAGTCGAGAAAAACATAAGTGCAAATCGACTCTGGGACGGAGGTGGTGGTGAGGAACATGGCCGTGAAAGCTGCATTTGTTCTTTGAAAATATTGGTTATCCTCTGTTGTTGTCAGCTAACGCACCATCTCATCGTTGTTCCTCTGAACTCTAGCTTCATTTGTGCATGACTGTGCCTCCACTATGGTGGACCAACTCAGATACTGCTCTGTGTGAAAAGTTGATGTCTAGATTCTTTGGGATGTTGAGTAGCTAGGAGTAGCCACCAGGGAAACTCCCCGATCCATATGCTCGGCCTTTGTTGTCGATTGGGTTTACGGATAAGAAGATGTTGTTTTGTTGTTCAATTGTCGACTCCTCATCGCATCGTATTTGCCTCTCCACCTCAGCTTGAAAACGTAAAGTGCATATATCATGAGTTACAGTTTTTTCAAAATAACTTGTACTACACAAATATGAACTTTAACCAAAATTAGCGTCTTGATGACCTCGGACTTCTTTGTCGACCCGTCTCCCGTTCTTCATCTTGGCACTTTTAAAGGCGTCGTGCTCTTCTCCTCCCAATGAGCACGAAGGGCGTGCGTATATATCTGAACATATAGCTAGTAATTAAGTGTATAGAATATAAAAACACATACATATACGAATAAAGCGACAAATTAGATGTACACTTACCGATTCTGATGTCGTATGTGAATCGCGACCCGTAGTGGTGCACAGCCCCGGTACCATCGGGCGACTCGATCGGTAGGTTCACTCACTCTGCAGGCCGCAATCTGCTTGGTCGCAGGAAGCTGCCAGTGCTTCCCGCAAAGCTCCTACTCCTCCGGTCCACACCATGCTGGCCTAATGCCCTTTCTTTTCATTTCATTAACCATATGCTTATACAAATCTGACCCCAGCGTCTCGAATGCAAGCATATCTGGGGGAGCAATCGGTTGGGAATGAAGTATGTTTTCTACATTCCCAATTCCACACAACATCCAAATTACATAATGTTAACCGAGACATCAATTTAATAAGATAACACAACAAAACATATTCAATGGTGATTAACATATCACCCAAGTTCAACGGCTAACATACCACTCACATATAGTGGCTAACATACCACTCACATTGTCCTAAAATTTACTAACACAGTGCACAGTGGTGACTAACATATCACCCAAGTTCAGTAGCTAACATACCACTCACATACAGTGGCTAACATACCACTCACATTAAAACAACGATTATAATAACAAATAAAGGAATGCCAGATTTAAACTTACATGACTCATCAAAGTACTCATGCTTGACCGGTCCGAGATCTTGACCACTTCGCCCCCACCTTGGCATCTCCCTCTTGCCTGATGATCTCCTTTGAGTTTATTACTAGCCTCTGGAGGCCATAACACATTATCAATGTATAAGATCTGAGAAATGAATATTAATTAGTATAGTACAACAATGATGTGACATAAATTATCTTAATTAAGTTATGTTCTATATACAAATGCATAATACTTACTTGATCTACCGTTAAGAACAACACAAGCTTCCCATCCCACTTAGCCCCGTCCACAATCTCGGTGAAGGGACACCCGTCATCTGGTAAGTTACCCCAGACCGATGTCGAGTCCTGCTTTCGAACTTCAGGAACCATGAGCCCGGTGCTCGACTATGATGACCCTCTGCTCCTCGACTCACCCTGACTACTCTCTTGGCTACCAGTGATCGACCTCTTGCATGGGGAGGAGATGCGTGAATTTCCTTTGTCATGCATCTGCAAAACATCGACAAATCTGGAAAAATGTGTTAGTACACACCTACATGTAAAACATATAGAAAAATGACTCATAGTAAAACACAAAAACTTAGTATTATATATATATATATATATATATATATATATATATATATATATATATATATATATATATATATATATATATATATATATATATACACACACACACACACACACACACATTTTGACTAGGTGTAAATCACAAATACTTAGTATTATATACACACACACACACACACACACACACACAAAACACACACACACACACACACATTTTGACTAGGTGTAAATCACAAATACTTGGTATTATCAACAACTAACTAGTTATATACATAATCTAGTACTCACATTGTTAATTATAATCGTTCCAAATTTCATGTATTACATGCATTTTACGTTTAAAGTTTTTTTATAAATTTCAAATTTCCATTACGATTCTGAATTATAAATTAAAAGCAGTAGTTATTCTTTCTAAGTTAATCTGAGCGATTATACTACAACCACCAAAATCATTAAATAATCTAAATGGTCTCCAAATCTCACTAATCCTACTACATATACAAAAACATCAAATTAAATACCATACATACTTATAAGCATCCTAAAATGATACTAACAATTCAAAAACATACAATTGCTCAAAATTGACCTAAATCTATCAATTAAACAACTTCAAGCTTAACCCACTACTTAATATAAGCTAAGCTAGTGCAAACTTCTAAAAACATACAATTGCTCGAAATTAGGAAAAATCCCAAATTTAACAAAGTAAGAGTTTTAGACTAATACCTTCAATTACGGGAAAAATATCCGAAGAAAGATGAAATTGAATGGCCACTCGAGTTTTTTGTTCCACGAGCTTCGAAAAGAGTCCAAGATTTCCGGAATGGTGGAGTTTTGGTCGGACCTTGGAAAAGGGGCAAAAATGGTGAAGAAGAGGAGATGAAATGAAGCAGAATAGAAATGGGGGAAAGAATCTGCTCTTCCCGTTTTTATAACAGTCAACGACGGATAGAATTATTAAATAAGCTATTTAGCGACGGATAATCTATCCGTCGTTAGTTTTAATTTATTTTTTATTTTTTAATTAAATATTTAACGACGGATAATCTATCCGTCGTTAAAATACTATTTTTCATTTTTTAAAAATAAAAAAGTCAACAAAAACTAACGACGGATAGAAATATCCGTCGCTATTTAGCGACGGATAGGGCGAAACGCTCTATCCGTTGCTAAATATTCGTCGCCCCAATCCGTCGCTAAACAACATAATTCTTGTAGTGTCATCTTCAGCAACTTTCACATCCAAAGAATCAAGATTCATACATAACTTGTTGAATTCATCAAGTTGATCAATGACTGATCTATCATACCTCATCTTATATGCAAAGAGCTTTTGCTTCAAATTCATCTTGCTAGCTATAGTCTTCACATGATATAGAGACTCAAGTTTATCCCAAACTCCCTTAGATGTCTTCTCTTTAATGACTTCTCTCATTGCATTATCTCCCGAGGAGTAAATCGATTGTGCTCCTTGCTTTCCCATGATGACCTTCTTCTCAGAATCATCCATGTCCTTGGGAAATTCTGCATCACTGAGCAACGCCTGCTCTACTCCTTGTTGCACCAATAGAGCTTCCATCTTCGCCTTCCATAATGAGAAATCGACCTACTTAGTTAGTTTGTCAACATCAAATCTTGCCATTGAAGACACTGATTGTAGTTATTAGTTCGTCTTCCCACAGACGGCGCCAATTGTTGCTAATAATCACAATCGATAACAAATCAAGCTCAAATCGATCAACAATTCACATAACTCTAATCAAACTAATTGCGAGCAAAAAACAGTAAAGAACGCAAGTGTTTACGTGGTTCGGCTAGTGCCTACATCCACGGGAGCAATCAGAGAATGTTTTATTGATCAACAAGCGGTTTACAACAAATTTTCAACGAAACTTGCGAGTAAAACGAAGAAGAAGAAAAGAAGAAGATGAAGACGACATTTATTTTTGTTACAGGGAGAAAACGTAATGAGATAAAACGAAGTTGCAAAAGCCTTTATACTCTTAATCTTCGTCTTCTGGCGTCATGCCACGGAGCATCAACCAATCAGGATCCATCAACACATCTCATTAAGTAGAAATGCGATTTATCCACGGAACATGCTTTTCCCTTTAAGAACAAAACATAACAGAACATTTGTTGTGTATCTTCTTCTACTCTTGTTCATCACCAACTCTTCAATCTAATCCACAGATAAAACAACCAATAAACATCAAGAAGTAGTAAGAAATTAGAAACAATACAACTTCACCGAAAATGATGGATTACTGAGCTCCAATGGATAACAATGGTGGAAATGTCTTTATTCTGAATAAAAACTTCAATCTCCAATGGCTAACCAATCTCCAACTTGATAAGCTAGATGATGAAATCAAACCCTAGGCTATGGAGAATAGTTCTAAAGTGTGTAGAATGGAAAAGTGATATGTTTGAATTACAAAATCTGGCATTAAAACACTAAAAAACTACTTTTGCTACTTCAAAAGCGCAAAAAAACACTTTTGTTTATAAACAGAAGCTAAAAACGCACATGACTTGTTCTGAAAATGATTTTCAGAACGTAAAATGTAGTATTGACTTCAGGTGGATCGGAACTGGGAGTATACCTTCAATTAGAGGGCGTAAATTGCATTTCACTGATATTGGTATAAATTAATATGACAATGTTATTTCATTTCAATTGATTTTGAAATTTACATTTTATATACGACATCCGTCCCAGTTTCATTTTTCCGGTTGACTTTTTCTGGCAAGCTCATAAAAACTTCATCTGCGAATCACTCATAAATAATGTTGGTAAAAAATTTAAAAATTTCATATTATTAAATATTACGTTTAAATTTTCATTATATATTTTTGTTAAATTCATTAGAAGTATCATATATTATTAAACAAGCTCAAAGTTGAATATTGTTGACCAGAAATAGTTAAATCAGAAAATAAAATTGGAATGGAGGGAGGGAGTAATAATATTACTCCAAGGTAGCGGAGGACTACAATTTGAAAATAAAAGGAAATAATTGGCGCCGTTAATTAGCTACTTGTACAAGTTAATCAATCAGCGTCTTGTTTGTTTCTAAGCATGACAACCATGGTGCAACAGAGGTTTCCGCTCAAGTTCAAAGTGAGTCTCAAGGGAATACGACCGATATACGATGACGAAAATCCATGTTGAAGTCCAGAGTGTAGCAGCTAAACCCATGAAGGAAATACTCAAAGCTGCTAAAGAGTCATTATTGCGAAAGAAGCGAGCTGCGAACAACAACGATTGAAAGCGGGACAAAGAGCGAAAAGCTTTGGAAAACATGGAAAGAGCGGTCGAGATTGATGACAATTTAATCTTGAGACTTGGAACTATTAGTATATGGGGGTGGAGTCAAAATCATAACACTTGAGCAACTTCGGTTTGCGAATGAAAGGCGATGATGAAGATTCAGATTTGGATATCGAGGAGGAGAGATTGTTTCATAGAAGTTACATTCAGCGGTTGTGGAGAGTGTGTTTCTAAGTATATTTTGAATTGACTCTCAAGAAGAGATTGAAAGCTTGTAATCTGTGCTCGTTTTCTTGGTTATAATGAAATCGTTATTTGTTCTCCGTGGATGTAGGATTGTTCAATCGAACCACGTTAAATCATTGTTTTCTTGTTTATTGTTGTTTGGCGTTGATCTTAATTAATTATGTGTCTTGTTCATCTTCTTTATCAATTCGATTGATAGATCTAGTGACATCGACTTGGTAACACATTGAGTTCAATTATGAATGTATGTTAATTACTTGAAGGCTCCTGTAAATGGTAATGTATGTCATGATATTGAACATTTTGATTATCACAGATCAATCAGAGTTTACAATAAATTTCCTAACAAAGAACAAGTGGTTATCTTATCCTCATTCATCTTCTCAATCACTTGTTTGTGTAATTACTCCTACAATTTTCATCCAAAACCGGTGTTCTCCACAGATCTTGTCCATCATTCGATTGGCATGTTCTTCATCTCGGTAGAATAGATCTGAAATCGGTCATCACAGCCACCCAAACTACGAAAAAAGAAAATCCCAGCCTTAAAATGACACAACATTGACAAAATGTCGACCAACAAGAAAAGTGAACAAGGTCCTTGCAGCGAAATACTACGCCTGTGATCGAACTTCGGAGGAAATTTAAACAAGAGCAACCATCCCAATGGTCCCCACGATATGCGAATCCACAATGTATGCTGATATAAACGAAACAAGAATAGGCGGGCCTTTGCTTGGTGAATTATGATCCCCTAACTGCGACATTAGGACTCCAACAAGCATTTGTGAGATGAACATTAGGATACGGCCTCCATTTATAAATAGGAACCTCCTCCGACTCTATCAACTAACAACATTGATATAAACATTGTAACAATACCTACAACTCCGGTTACCACGGAGACATGAGACCAGCGCCAAATCCTAGAGTTAGGAAAAGTATTGGCACATAGAATGCGATAACATTGATTCGATCACTTGTTGGAAGAGCGGGATCGCTAGTGACATAACAAATTGAGGCGGTACTTCACTTCTTAAGGAGGATATTTTAATATGGATTCTTCGGTTTTCGACCTTTCGCTAGCTACGATGAGATCGTCTAATGCGCTTGCACGTCATTTGTCACTCGGACTCGTTCTGACATTTGTTTAGCTTCACCTATACCAACCTTAGGCTGAAGCTGTTGTTGGCTCCTCTCTGTATTTAGCGGCGCATGAATCTGGTGAAGTGCACTGCAACAAGTCTAGTGTCATAAAAATTTGAATCAAGTAATAAGTAAAGTAAGAATGTTTTGAGCGGACATGGTTTGCAAAACCGACACCCAATTAAGTAAGACCCTCCCAAAAATAAGCATGTAAATAGTCACAGCTCTCCGGACACTATAGTTCCTCAACTATCTTCTACAAAGATACTTGGAAACTAGGTGGACACATGTTGATACAGAAATATGTCCAAGGCGTCAAAGGCGTCCTAAGCTCCCCAGACACTATAGTTCCTCAACTATCTTCTACAAAGATACTTGGAAACTAGGGGGACATATGTTGATACAGAAATATGTCCATGACGTCCTAACCACTCTGTCTCGGACTACAGTCCTAAGCAGGATGTCCTAACCGCTCTATCGAACTACAGTCCTAAGCGGGACGTCCTAAACGCTCTATCAGACTACAGTCCTAAGCAGGACGTCCTAACCCAACCAACCTATTGGGCCATAGGCCTATCAAGACATTGGGCTAGGGGCCTATCAAGGCATGGATGGCACAATCTGGGACGTACACTTGGCGCGATCATGTGAGTCCTCCCTTTCTCAAGGGAAACCTATAAATATGGACATATCCTCATAATGCGAGGTAAGTCAGCCTTCTTCCAGACTCTTATCTTCCGACTATTATCTGAGTAGATTTTCGAGAGGGCATGGTTTGCAAAAGCACCCAATTAAGTAAGACCCTCCCAAAAATAAGCATGTAAATAGTCACAGCTCTCCATTTAAAACCATAGAACTTTGTACATGAAATACAAGATTTACAGTAGCTCAAAAAACATTATTAAATATATAATTACACAAAATCAAAAAAAAAAAATTATTAGTTTTTATACTAGTACACAAAAAATTAAAAAAAAACTTCTCTAAGTAGTACAAAAAATTAAAATATAGTGATAAATTATAATTCTGAAAAATTATTTTTCCGTTCACCCATAGCCATTTAGAAACCCTACTTCTTTTGCTATGCCACGCTGGTTTTGGGCGATGAGCGTCCACATTCTTTTCAACAATAGAAGCCAAGATATCGGATCTAGGTCTATTGAGTAGTGTACTCCGCATATCTCATGGGAGGGGTCTCTTCCTACGAAATTCTCTCTTATCTTTGAAATCCTTTCTTTGTTCAAATTTTCCAGGACGAGGTGCGGGATCTTGTCTCATCGGCTCTTTTCCCTTCTTAGTCCCGGCTCTTACTGGAACGTTCCTCCTATACTCCTCACCATACAAGACCCGCTCACAGATATCTTCAAAGTATTTTTCATTTGGAATCTCTTTATTGGAGAGTTTCTTCCTGAGTTCGTCATTGTAGCTGTTGGCGTCGAATGGACCGCTCTTTGATACTGTGAGACTCAACTTGACGTACTTCAGCATTGAACCGATCTAGAAAGGTCCTAAGATCTTCATTGTCTCTTTGGATGATTCCAGCTAAGTGCTCTACTGATCTTTTCCTCTTCTTCGCATACGAAATCTCTTCAAAAAGAGACAGAGAGACTACATCCTCATAGGTCTTGAGGGAGCCATCGGGTAAGGCAGTCCACCAATCCATTGCCTCTCCAAAGAGAGTGGATGAAAAGTTGAGAGATTTCATGTTGTCATTTAATCCATTGGTGTCCATCTTACTTTCATACCTAGTAAGATGAGCAACGGGACAACTATCTCCATGGTAACGCTCAAGGTTGGGGATAGTGCAATCAGGACGCTTCCTCTCTCTTCTGATTGCATCGCGTAATGGGTTTTGAGCTCTTATCATCACCTTCTCATGAGCCTTCACCATTTTGACTAGATTAGAAATATGGGTCTCCAAAGCCTTTTGTTGAATGTAGATTTATTCAGCAGTAAGCCTCTCACCCGTTCTAGGGTTGATGGCCACATCGGCAGGAAGGTCATCGACTTGGATTACTGCGATACTCTCTGCCATTTGGTCTCTTGCCCTTGTTTGGAGAGTAGCATGGCGACTAGTACCGGCCTCATCCAGTCTAGGACTTACTGGGCTCCCCTCACGATGATCCTGAGATGCAGTAGCTCTCCTATTGATAAGGTTGCACAGATCATCTTGTCGACCTTTTTCTCCTATTCTCTCCAAGACATGGCGATGCTCATTCCTCGACTGAGCAGGCTCTGTTTGCCTTGGAGCTGCCAATGGTGGAGTAGGTTGGACGTTGTTGGATCCCAATCAACCTTGGATAGCAGTGAGCAAGAGGCCGAACTGATTCTCATTCACCCCAAACTCACTTGGACAAATGATCTGGCCATTTGGAAGAGTAAAGTTCCTTCCTGGTGGAGTACCATGTGTTCCTGGCGGATGAACATGTCCTTCCACTCCTTGGACCATCACTCCAAGTCCTTGGGTCCTCATTGGTAGATCGGCGACTCTTTCATCCTCCGAGGAGACACTGGCAGTGTGACCATCGCCTGGATACTCCTCTCGATTCCTTGATGCGATCCTAGCCAATCGTGTTCTCCTAGTAGGAGGTCTACCTCGTGGTCTTGGAGCGGGAGTTCCAACTGCAGTAGTGGCGGTTCTCGCTGACTTTCTCTGTCTTGCCATTGCTTATAGAGCTATGAAACTTTTTGTAAAGATTCCCACAGACAGCGCCAAAATGTTGAGGGTGAAGTCCCCCAAACACTTGTTAAGTTCTTCCTAAGTCGCCTAAGTCCAAATCACTGCGAATCATCCCAACTCAAGGTCCAAAGCTAGGGTCCAAAGCACTCCAAGGTCCAAAGCACTAATGGGTAAGAACCTGCACAAGTAACTTGGGGGGTGGGGGGGGGTTAGGACCGAAGACCTGGTTTGCGTAGTGTCAAACCGGGTAAAGACTTTACCTGAGAGAGACTAAAGATCTGCTCTGTATAGTGATCGGGATTAGTCCGTAATGATAATTTGACTTACCGTTAGCATGGGAATGTGTGCCATATATATAGAGATCTCCCAAAGAGGAAGGGAACCGTTGGATCGTGCCAAGTGTAAGGCTTGGATTGCGCCAACAATGCTCCATTAGGCCCATGGCCCATTAAGAAGAGTTAACCCATTTCCCTTTTGGGCTTTCGAGGGTAGTTTAGTCATTCTCCGAGAGAAATTAGAGACTCCTGAAGTCCGTCTCGGACCTTATCGAGAGTGTAGGTCCGAGGGCCTGGTCCAAGTCACAATCTCATGTCTAAAAGCAACTCCCATAAACCACAAGGCATAGTGGTTCGGACCTTGATAGCCTCGGATCCTATTTTCTCTCTTGGTGCCAGTTCACTTGGTTCCTTATGGGGTTAGAAACTTATGTCTGGATCATCGTCCGAGTCGGACCCTCATGGTCTTGGACTATAGTTTGGGTCGGACCTACTGTCTTTGAGGTCTAGTTCATCGTTTCACTCAGGAGGGTCGGACCAGAGGTGGCCTTAGGGTCGGACCTTGATGCCTAGTACCTTAGAGCGACTTGAGGCTTGAAACCCCGTTCCAAAGGCGTCTATGATGGATTTGACATATTTCCATATCAACAAGTGAGATACACGAGGAGACGACTAATTTTTCCAAATTATTTTTCATTTAACGTTTTAAACAATATCACTAATATTTTATACTCCCTCCATCCCGGATTCAATTACATGCAAGTCCGGACACAAATTTTGAGAGAAAAGTAAATAAATTAGGACATATAGTAATAAAGTAGGAGAGAGATTGAATAAAGTATAAGAGAATTGAATACAGTAGGAGCGAGTTTTCCATTATAGGGATGGGAAATTGAAATCGGGACGTCCTAAAATGAAATGCAGAAAATTAAATTCGGGACGAAGGGAGTATATGAATGCACAATTTATGTCATTTTTTATGTGTGTGTGATTTTCCTATATAATTGAAAGACCATTATATTAGTGTAAAATATGTGAACCACTTGTATAATAGGATTACAGTAAAACCTCCGTAAATTAATACTCGATAAATTAATAACCTCGATAAAACTAATAATTTGACTGGTCCCAACTTGGGATCAGTACAAATTTGGACCCCAATCGATAAAATAATAAAATAATATTTTTTTTTAAAATTCCAGTGTTTATATATTGGTCCCAACGAAATTATAAATTAATAATTACTAAAAAATTTCATGTATATATTTGTGTTATCCACTTGAAAATTCAAAGACCGTTTAGTAAAAAATGATTCTATAGTCACTTATTTTTTGTTGAACTTCAAATCTATATTTAGTTTATCTCTAAATCGCCCATTGCACTCGAGAGATGTGGCGTTGTATTCTCGTCTTGCAACATAAAGTTTTGAAGAGTTGTTGTCGCTTCGTAATACTTATTTTCGAGTGGTGGTTCCAAAGCCATTGAATCATCCTCGACTTCATCATCTACGGATTTTGAATGGTATCCGCCACTATTTCTTCTATGCTCGAACTTCGTAACATTTATTGTTTTTTTGGAAAATCTAGTAAGTGATTCACGTCCATTTGTGTCGGTAATGCATAGTAATAAGAATCAAGTTCTCAAGCTCATTAATGTCTTCTCCATTACGAAAATTTTGCGATGTCGAAAGCAATTTGCTATGGCCTCTTGTTGCACATTCAACATCCAAGTTGAGGCGGCGGATTGATAGCATTTAAAATATTTATCTTTTCGGGAGAAGAAATGTCCAACTCATAGCCTTCCAAAAATCTTACGATAAAATCTTTTGCAATAGTACAATTTAAAGGCTCTTATAATCAATTATGCATATACATAATACCTCTTTAGAAAATATCCGGTCCTGGTGGACTTAAAAATTTTACTGGTCAATTATGCATATACGTAAAACCTCTTTAAATTAATAAATTATTAATTTATCGATTATATAATATCTCGCTAAATTAATAAAATATCACGGTCCCAACATTATTAATTTATAGAGGTTTTACTATATGTTATTTACTCATATTCAGTAAAATTAAGATTTTTCCAAGAATTTCACGTGTGTGTATATAGCATGACATTTTAGTAAATATGTACTAATAAATAAAGGAAATCAAAGGGTTAATTCACCTTTTCACTAATATTAAAATCATGATAATCTCGTTAAAAATAATAAAGTTATTTATTCAATTTTTAAGAAAACACAAGGGTAAATAATTTATTTTTTAAATAAAATAATGGTCAATGAGTAAGTCTCATGAGAGACGGTCTTATGGAGAGACTAAAAGAGACGGACAAACATTACAGTTATAACAGAAAACATTAGAGGTTTTACTAAGAACATCGGGGATATACACATACATAAAAAGTGATATAAAATTTTCACTCCTAAACTTTACTCGTATTGCTTAATTAAAACATTATACATATAAATAAGAACATTAATCCGTCACTCCGGTCTCTCATTAATATACGTTTAGGACTCTCATTAATATACGTCTATCCTAAGACTTTGTGATTGTCAATCAATTATTACTACTATTTGTGAAAAATAAACAATGGTAATTCCGAGTCAAAGTGAGATTGCTAGTATTTGGTCAGTCAAATTAAACTTTCCCAAACAACTCAAATAGACCTAAGACAACGAAAAAGATGACCCTATTACAGACTTCACATATATAAATATAAGATATATATAAAAATAAATCAGGGATAAATAGTTTAGATATCATTGTCCGAAATCTAGACTAATTATAGCTAAGATAAGGTGGTGCATGTCCGTCCATAAGAGCTAGCAACCTGGTCAGGTAGTACTATATATCCATTTCTTCATTTCTTCCATTTCTAGCTATCTTTTGATCCAATCGATTCTTGTACTCAAAGTGACACAGACGACCAAGATAGCTAGCCATCAAATTTCAGAAATTCAACTTGTTTTACGAAAATGATCGATTTTCAATCTTGTGCTTTCTGATTTAATGCAGTTGATTTTGAATTCCATATCTTTGTATGTTTCTATATACTTGGTTCGCTCGTGAAACTTCAACTATTAGATATCGTCTTAGAAAAAACTACAAAAAAATAAAAAAAAAGAAGCTTTTCTGAAATTAGTTTTGTACTAAAAAGACACAGACAACTAGGGTCAAGATCTGTGTAAGCTAGCAATCAAATTTCAGAAATTCATATTGTTTTAGGAAGACGATCGATCTGCGATCTTGTGCTATATATCTGATTTGATGCAGTTGATTTTGAATTCTATGGAATTAATTATTCATGTATGTTGTGTCGTATATATGTATATATTTCTATTTATTAGGTTTGCGCGCGAAAATTCAAAAATAATTAGATACCGTGTGTGTTATAAATATAATCTATCGTGGCGCGCATTTGTAAATAGTTTTAAATTATAAGTATATCTATGAAAATATATAGGCAAGTGAACATTGACTTATTGATGACATTAGTGGTTTGGTTGCAAGCAAAATCTATTTTCAGATTTATTTGCGTCTCCAAGCGATGGAAAAACATCATTTATGATCCGTACTTTCTTAAGATGTATAGCTCCAGAACAAGAAATGTGCAACTTTCTTTTGGTGGTGGACGTCTTTTGTTTTCTCCCAAGCGTAATAAATGTATTTGATCCACGGTATTGTGCGCATATGGCCAATTGGGCAAACAACTGAGCACAAAAGGATCAATCAGGTACCAAATGAGTTAGGTATGTTCTTTCTCCATTCGTCAGGCGGACTCATCATGTGTCGTAAGTCTCTCCCCATATACACTGCTAGAACCCTCTCACAAAAACATGGGTTCGATTGCGAGAATCAAGCGATCCGCTTCAAGGCATGGCATTGGTTCGCGAGGAGAACGACGAACTCATACCGACTTTCCAAGTCTCAGGGGTTGCAGCTTGGGCGTTGGATAGGAAGCTGAATCAAAATGAAGTAGCCCTAAAAACTTACTCTTTTAGAACTAGAAAGTGGACAACGATGATCCTAGTTGCCAATGAAGAAATCAGTGCCCAGAAATTTGTAGATCCCTTGGTGTACAAAGGTGTGCTCCACTTATGCGGGGAATCTTAATTAGTCTTGCACTCTACGATTCAAATGTAGATGACAACTATCTGCAGTTGATCAGGTTGCCTGGATCCCTCAGGTTGGCACTAGAGGATGCTAATAACTCTGATCGATGGGCTCTAACTCGATCATTTTCTGATGATGCCTTATGGGTTGGCATGAGTAACCGTGAGGGTGTAAGGTTTTGGATGCTTCCAAAAGATGAAGATGGTGGTTACAAGCGCGCTAACACCATAAATGAGAATGAATGGATGTTGATGCGTACAATCACCAACAATTCTTTGCGCAAAGGCATATCAGAGTTGTTACAAAGGCAGAAGGGGATAAAGAACCTTCTGTCACTCGTGTCGCTGACCTACAGTGCTACAATAGTAAATGATTAGATATTGGAGGCATTTTGACCATCTAAACCTCTTGTCGCTGTCCTAAATCTGCGACAAAAAATATTCCTTACGATTTGGAGCGAGACCCTTGAGTTGGTAAAGTGTCGTGGCCCTGGTGGTGAAACATGCAACAATATTCATTATTTTCCGTACATGGAGCATGTTTCGCTCTCTACATATGCTCCTCTTGCCAACTCCTATTAGGGTACCTCTGCTAGTTTGGACTTTTAGGAATTGCAAAGAGGTCTTATTTTCCTAAGAACTTATCATCTTATGATGAACATATCGGTTGTATTAGGTTTCATCAAATAATCTAGACTACTTACATTTCAATCTCTTGCGAAGTTTAAAGATTAATATTTTGCTTTCAAGTATCATTATGTTACTTCTACACACGATTTGCATTTTGCACACCGCTCACATATAACGCATATATTCAAGAATCCATTCGCAATGCACTGCCTTATACTCCTCAGCAGTCGAGTAATTCTGAAAATTACAAGGCTAAAGGTCGAGTCAGTTAAGAAAGTCAACAGCCTAAATAAAACAAAATTAGCTTCATTAAAAGTGAAAGTTACCTAAAATAACAAAATCTACCTAGTTGTATAAGGTAATTAAGTGAATTGGATAATAAGTCTAGCTAGCTATATATACCATATTATGAACACATGGGAGACAATTAATTTATATGTACTTGCAACTGCAAGCAAATAACCATATATGTACCAGATTCAAATTGAATATGTAAGTTGTAAGATAAACGGATGAAATTTAAATTGAATTACAAACGCATTTGAAGAACATTGAGTTGCAAATAATCTGGCCCAACAATACTAAATGCAATTTCACTATAGCCCAGTAGGGCCCATCGCATATATAAGCTACTAGCATCTGACACAGACGACATTTGCAGAACATTGAGTTCCAATAATCTGGGCCTATTGCATATGTTAGCATTTGATTCACTGATATCTGAGGGATGTTGGAGACATACAATTCAAAATAAAAAATTTTGGTAAAACTCGCCAACTTGCACTATGATGTTACTTAATCGTTTTCAAATCCGAAAAAACACGATTATGACCTACAAATATGCAAGAAGTTGGTAATTGGCCATAATATGATACAAATATTTAATCTTAGGCAAAAAACGAGGGTCTAAAAGCATGCAAAGTCGCACATTTCATTGTCACATCACCACTCTCTAATATGACACATGTAAAATGAACTGCCAGAATCCAATATCCAATTTAAACCAGAGCTAGAATCAGTGATAGAGAGTACCTCTGCATCATCATAGGTATTGGTGGCTTCTGCAAGATCTGTTGTAGGAGCTCCACCTTGATCTGGTGCTGCTCCATTTCTTTTCTCCCTTTTGAGTAGGAAACAATTATTTTTTAGATGGCCTGGTTTCTTGCGGTGAAAACACTTCTTCTTCTCAGTGTTATCACTTCTTCCATTCACAGGATCCTTCTGCAGTTTGATATTCTTGTTCCTTCCAGCTTGATTCCAATTCCAAGCATGTTTTTAACTGATAGACTCTCAGTTGCTGGATCATGTTGATTCCCAACATTTTTCTGATCCAGCTTGCTTCTCAGGGCCCCTATCAACATCAGATGCTTTCAGATCATCTGGTTTAGTCATCAATATAGCATGAATGAAGTGCTCATAACTCTTTGGTAATGAGCTCAATAAATCACAGATTTGTCACACTACAAGAATTCTGCTGTTTAGCGACGGATTTATACGTCGCTAAACAGTGAGCGATCTGTCGCTAAGCTCCTAGCGACGGACTTAGCGATGGATAAAAATGTCGTCGTCATGTTCTTGCTCACAAAGCTTCTAACGACGGATAATGTCACGCCCCAAAACCAAATCACTTTGGCGCGACCGGCCGTCTATCGTGAGATGGGCTCACGCCAAGACGAAGCCTCAATTTAATCCTCTAATACATCAATTATCTCATACATCTAAAATCCCATAAACTAATTACAACGATTACAAATCCTCAATCAATTACAACGTTTGTAACAGTACAAATCATCCTATACAAAACAAATCTCAGAGTCGCAGCAACTACTAAACAGCCTTCACGTACATCATCTGACTACCGTCTCAACTCCAATGTATCTTCGTCCAATCACTTACTAAATATCTAAAAAAAGGTGTAAGGGTGAGCCTCAATGACACTTCTACCGGATCAAGCAGAGTATTTCAAAGTATACATATATATATATATATATATATATATATATATATATATATATATATATATATATATATATATATATATATATATATATATATCAATACTTTTACATATCCAAAATAATTTGGATGGAACACTGTATCAAAACAATGTCAATTCATATATTGCTCAATCAGACAATACACTACGGCCACACGAACCGTGATGGTACGCACACATGTCGGCTTTCACATAACAATAACAATGCCCTACCAAACGGATAACATAACAATGGGAGATCTCCAAAAGCACGACATTCCCTCAAAAGGGCCAAACAATTCATAGGCATATCGATGAGTATAAAACATATTTTCAATCCATGCTTTTGAACGAAACAATTTTCACAATTCACAATCACGATAAAACATTTATGGGTACACATACTTGATCCTTTTCGAATAGATTATTATACCAAGTCCCATTCCTTGACAAATCATAAAACATACATACATACATACATATATATATATATATATATATATATATATATATACACGATAACAATAAAATAGAAGCAAAAGTGTCAAGGAAACCCCGTTACCTCAAGGTTGATACGAATCCAGTCAAGCTTACATAATCGCAACATCCTCCAATAGCTTGCATATCGAATCTCCAAAAGTTAACTTAAACCACGATTCATCCAAAGAACCAATCACAAACTCCATCTCGCCTCTACTACAGTTTTATAGGTCGATATTGAGGAAATAGGGTAACAAGGGTAAAACGGTAATTTTATGGACACAAATAGGGCTGGAAATAAAAAGATACAAAAACTGTCTCCACCAAGGCTTGAACCGTTACAAAAACCAGAAGAAGAAGACGAAGAAGAAGAAGAATGGAACGTCTCAAGGAAGTAAAAGAAGAGGAAAGAAATAACCTAATGGGTTTACAAGACAAAATGAATTGGACTTTTCAAATGGTATTTCTTTTTCTCTGGTCTATAATCAAACTAATAGGCAATAAGAATCACCGTAGCCCGATTCAATTTCTCGATCCATATAGAAAATAATAATGGCTAGTAAAATCTCGTAAATCAACTCAAGTCCAAATAATTTCTCATCTCCAAATTAAATTCAAATAGATGCTTCAAAATTTTCCGGGATTTTACAGATAACCTATCCGTCGCTAAATAACGACGGATTGAGCGACAGATAGATTGTTGATTTTTTTTTTTAAATCCAAATCTGCTCTATTTAGCGACGGATAGGGGTTTTTCTTTTTTTAAAAAAAATTAACTGGATATTTAGCGACGGATACTTTATCCGTCGCTAAATTGAGTAGATTTTGAATTTTTTTATTTTGATGCTGTTTCATATTTCACCTGTTTCACAAATATAATGTCCAATCGTAAATTCAGAATAATGAAATTGTTTTAATTAAACAGAAATCATTCGACAAAATACAAATTATCCGTAATAAAATGAAATATCCGTACATAGTTTAAAGTAAGAAGTCAGAAAAACATAAGTCCAAATCTGACTACCAAGGCGTGGTGGTGAGGAACATGGCCATGAAAGCTTGCATTTGTTCTTTGACGCTGGTTATCCTCCTGTTGTTGTCTAGCTAACCGCACCATCTCCTGTCAGTGTTCCTCCTGAACTCTAGCTAGCTGTGCCGCAACCTGTGCCTCCACCTGTGACTGGACCAACTCCGATACCTGCTCCTGTGTGAAAAGCTGATGTCTAGATTGCTGGGATGTTGAGTAGCTAGGAGTAGCCACCACAGGGCCGAAACTTCCCAATCCATATGCTCGGCCTTTGTTGTCAATTGGGTTGACGGATAAGAAGATGTTGTTTTGTTGTTCAATTGTCAGCTCCTCATCCGTATCAGCGAGCTGCCTCTCCACCTCAGCTTGAAATCGTAAAGTGCATATATCATGAGTTACAGTTTTTTCAAAATAACTTGTACTACACAAATATGAACTTTAACAAAAATTAGTGTACCGCAATAGCCTCGGACTTCTTTGTCACATCTCCCGTTCTTCAGCTTGGCTCTTTTAAAGAGCGCCTGTGCGCTCTTCTCCTCCCCAGCCGACACCTGAAGAACGTACGTATATATGCAAACATTTAGCTAGTAATTAAGTGTATAGAATATAAAAACACAAAACACATGTACGAATAAACTGACAAATTAGATGTACACTTACCGATTTACGGTAATCCGTAGCAACAGATCGTAACCCATAGTGGTGTCGCCACCATTACCATCGACTCATTGTACGGTTCACTCTGCAGGCGCAATCGCAGGAAGCTGCCAGTGCTTCCCGCAAAGCTCCTACTCCTCCGGTCCACACCATGCTGGCCTAATGTCGTTTCTTTTCATTTCATTAACCATATGCTTATACAAATCTGACCCCAGCGTCTTGAATGCAGGCCATATCTAGTGGAGCAATCGGTTGGGAACGAAGTATGTTTTCTACATTCCCAATTCCACACAACATCAAAATTACATAATGTTAACCGAGACATCAATTGAATAAGATAACACAACAGAACATATTCAATGGTGACTAACATATCACCCAAGTTCAACGGCTAACATACCACTTACATTGTCCTAAAATTTACTAACACAGTGGTGACTAACATATCACCCAAGTTCAGTAGCTAACATACCACTCACATACAGTGGCTATCATACCACTCACATTAAAACAACGATTATAATAACAAATAACGAAATGTCAGATTTAAACTTACCCGCAACTCATTAAAGTACTCATGCTTCAGTCGGTCCGAGATCTTCGACCACTTCTAACGCCTTGCAAGATCTCCGTCTTGCCCCTGATGATCTCACTGAGTTTATTACTAGCCTCTGGAGGCCATAACCTGCTATCAATGTATAAGATACAAGAAATGAATATTAATTAGTATAGTACAACAATGATGTGACATAAATTATCTTAACTAAGTAATGTTCTATATACAAATGCATAATACTTACTTTGATCTACCGTTCGGGACCAACACAAGCTTCCCATCCCACTTAGCCCCGTCCACAATCTCGGTGAAGGGACACCATCATCCGTAAGTTACCCAGATCGATGTCGAGTCCTGCCGAACTCAGAACCGCAGACATTGCTCGACTACTCTCGATGGCTACTGATCGACCCATCTGCATGGGGGAGGACGGTACGTGGATTTCCTTTGTCGCGGCATCTGCAAAAACATGCAACAAATACAGGAAAAATGTGTTAGTATAAAACATATATACATTTGACTCATAGTAAATCACAAATACTTGGTATTATATACACACACACACACACACACACACACATTTTGACTCGGTGTAAATCACAAATACTTGGTATTATCAACAACTAACTAGTTATATACATAATCTACCCTACTCACATTGTTAATTAATATATGTTCCAAATTTCATGTATTACATGCATTTTACGTTTAAAGTTTTTTTTATAAATTTTAAATTTCCATTACAGTTACGAATTATAAATTAAAACAGTAGTAATTCCTTCTAAGTTAATACGAGCCAATTATACTACAACCACCAAAATCATTAAATAATCTAAATGGTCTCCAAATCTCACTAATCCTACTACATATACAAAAACATCAAATTAAATACCATACATACTTATAAGCATCCTAAAATGATACTAACAATTCAAAAACATACAATTGCTCAAAATTGACCTAAATCTATCAATTAAACAACTTCAAGCTTAACCCACTACTTAATATAAGCTAAGCTAGTGCAAACTTCTAAAAACATACAATTGCTCGAAATTAGGAAAAATCCCAAATTTGAATTACAAAATCTGACATTAAAACACTAAAAAACTACTTTTGCTACTTCAAAAGCGCAAAGAACACTTTTTTTTTATAAACAGAAGCTAAAAACGCACATGACTTGTTCTGAAAATGATTTTCAGAACGTAAAATGCAGTATTGACTTCAGGTGGATCGGAACTGGGAGTATACCTTCAATTAGAGGGCGTAAATTGCATTTCACTGATATTGCTATAAATTAATATGACAATGTTATTTCATTTCAATTGATTTTGAAATTTACATTTTATATACGACATCCGTCCCAGTTTCATTTTCCCGTTTAACTTTTTCTGGCAAGCTCTTAAAAACTTCATCTGCGAATCACTCATAAATAATGTTGGTAAAAAATTTAAAAAATTCATATTATTAAATATTACGTTTAAATTTTCATTATATATTTTTATTAAATTCATTAGAAGTATCATATATTATTAAACAAGCTCAAAGTTGAATATTGTTGACCAGAAATAGTTAAACCAGTAAATGAAATTGGGACGGAGGGAGGAAGTAATAATATTACTCCAAGGTAGCGGAGGACTACAATTTGAAAATAAAAGGAAATAATTGGCGCCGTTAATTAGCTACTTGTACAAGTTAATCAATCAGCGTCTTGTTTGTTTCTAAGCATGACGACCATGGTGCAACAGAGGTTTCCGCTCAAGTTCAAAGTGAGTCTCAAGGGAATACGACCGATATACGATGACGAAAATCCAATCGTCTTCGTTAAGGAGCAGCAGAAGCAGCACGTTATGATGGATGATGATCATCACCTTCTGTCCAAGAAAATTCACGTTAAGGATGGAACATACGCACTCAAGAAACAGGATAACATCTCTTGGCCTTGCAAATCGCAGTAGCATATTGTTGTTAAGGATGCTGATCTGATTCTGATGAAGAGTTGCAACGGACATTCTCGGGGTATTGTTAAGGTTGGAACTTGGGAAAAGAAGTCTTGTTTGGCCGTCAAGAAACGCCATAGTATATGTTCTGTTGCCAAGAAGCCGCCTCATGTGGCTATAGTCACTAATTCGCAGCACGTTATGGATGATCAGATGAAGAAAATTAAGTGTGCACTTGTCAAGAAACCTTCTCAGCCTATTGTCAAGGATGGATCTGGAGGACAGAAGAAAATATTCAAGAAAGGCGGACCGTGTAGCTTTACAAGGAAGCGTAGTTCAGAGACGTCTCTGGTTCGTCCTGATGTAAAGAAACAGAGGATCTCATCAGCCCAATGTCTCAAGAAGGAGAAGATTATTCATCAACTGGACAAACAGAGATCATGTAATGATGATGGTATCTCGTCAAACAACAACAACCATGTTGAAGTCCAGAGTGTAGCAGCTAAACCCATGAAGGAAATACTCAAAGCTGCTAAAGAGTCATTATTGCGAAAGAGAGCAGAAGCTGCAGAACAACAACAGTTGAAAATGCGGCGGGACAAAGAACGAAAAGCTTTGGAAAACATGGAAAGGGCGGTCGAGATCGATGACAATTTAATCTTCAGAGACTTGGAACTATTCGTATATGGGGGTGGAGTCAAAATCATAACACTTGAGCAACTCGGTTTGCGAATGAAAGACGATGATGAAGATTCAGATTTGGATATCGACGAGGGAGAGATTGTTTCATAGAAGTTACATTCAGCAGTTGTGGAGAGTGTGTTTCTAAGTATATTTTCGAATTCGACTCTCAAGAAGAGATTGAAAGCTTGTAATCTGTGCTCGTTTTCTCGGTTATAATGAAATCGTTGACCGTTCTCCCGTGGATGTAGGATTGTTCAATCCGAACCACGTTAAATCATTGTCTTCTTGTTTATTGTTGTTTGAGCGTTGATCTTAATTAATTCTGTGTGCTGTTCATCTTCTTTATCAATTCGATTGATAGATCTAGCTGACATCTGCACTTGGTAACACATTGACAGTTCAATTGTGAATGTATGTTAATTACTTGAAGGCTCCTGTAAATGGTAATGTATGTCATGATATTGAACATTTTGATTATCACAGATCAATCAAGAGTTTACAATAAATTTCCCTAACAAAGAACAAGTGGTTATCTTATCCCTCATTCATCTTCTCAATCACTTGTTTGTGTAATTACTCCCTACAATTTTCATCCAAAACCAGTGTTCTCCACAGATCTTGTCCATCTGTTCGATTGGCATGTTCTTCGTCTCAGGCAGGAATAGATACAGAAATACAGTCATCACAGCCACCCAAACTACGAAAAATAAGAAAATCCCAGCCTTAAAATGACACAACATTGACAAAAATGTCTGACCAACAAGAAAAGTGAACAAGGTCACTGCAACCGAAATACTCTGCCCTGCTGATCGAATTCCAGAGGGGAAATTTCGCTCGGGATCAACCATCCCAATGGTCCCCACGATATGCCGAATCCAGCAATGTATACGCTGATATAAACCAAAACAAGAATAGACGGGCCTTTGCTTAGTGAATTATGATCCCCCTAACTTTGTGAGATGAACATTAGGATACCGGCCTCCATTTATAAATAGGAACCTCCTCCCAACTCTATCAACTAACAACATTGATATAAACATTGTAACAATACCTACAACTCCAGTTACCACCAGAGACATGAGAGCCGTGCCTTCGCCAAATCCTAGAGTTCGGAAAAGTATTGGCACGTAGAATGCAATAACATAGATTCCAGTCACTTGTTGGAAGAACGGGATCGCTAGTGACATAACAAGTTGAGGCCGGTACTTCGCTTGTTAAGGAGGATATTTTAATATGGATTCTTTACAGTTTTCGACCTTTCGCTAGCTCTGATGAGATCGTCTAATTCTGCTTGCACGTCATTTGTCCCTCTGACTCGTTGCAACATTTGTTTAGCTTCACCTATACCAACACTGAATCTGAAACGTTGTTGAAGGCTCCTTCAGATTTAGGGCGGCATGATGCGCGGAAGTGCTCGCAACAAGTCTAGTGTCATAAAAAATTTCAGGATTTAAGTAATAAGTAAGAATGTTTTCAGGCAGACCTGGTTTGCAAAACAGACACCCAATTAAGTAAGACCCTCCTAAAAATAAACATGTAAATAGTCACAGCTCTCCATTTAAAACCATAGAACTTTGTACCTGAAATACAAGATTTACAGTAGCTCAAAAAACATTATTAAATATATATTTACACAAAATCAAAAAAAAAAAAAAACTTATTAGTTTTTATACTAGTACACAAAAACACTTCTCTAAGTAGCACAAAAATTTAAAATATGGTGATAAATTATAATTCTGAAAAATCATTTTTCCGTTCACCCATAGCCATTTAGAAACCCTGCTTCTTTTGCTATTCCACGCTGGTTTGGGCCATTGAACATCCACATTCTTTTCAACAATAGAGGCCAAGATGTCGGATCTAGGTCTATTTAGGCGAGTGTACTCCGCATATCTCCTGGGAGGGGTTCTCTTCCTACGAAATTCTCTCTTATCTTTGAAATCCTTTCTTTGTTCAAATTTTCCAGGACGAGGTGCGGGATCTTGTCTCATCGGCTCTTTTTCCTTCTTAGTCTCGGCTCTTACTGGAACGTTCCTCCTATACTCCTCACCATACAAGACCCGCTCACAGATATCTTCCAAGTATTTTTCATTTGGAATTTCTTTATTGGAGAGTTTCTTCCTGAGTTCGTCATTGTAGGTGTTGGCGTACAGGTATCAGACCCGCTCTTTGATACTGTGAGACTCAACTTGACGTACTTCAGCATTGAACCGATCCAGAAAGGTCCTAAGATCTTCATTGTCTCTTTGGATGATTCCAGCCAAGTGCTCTACTGATCTTTTCGTCTTCTTTGCCTTCTGAAATCTCTTCAAAGAGAGAGAGAGAGAGAGAGAGAGAGAGAGAGAGAGAGAGAGAGAGAGAGAGAGAGAGAGAGAGAGAGAGAGAGAGAGAGAGAGAGAGAGAGAGAGAGAGAGAGAGAGAGAGAGAGAGAGAGACTACATCCTCATGGGTCTTGAGGGAGCCATCGGGTAAGGCGGTCCACCAATCCATTGCCTCTCCAAAGAGAGTGGATGAAAAGTTGAGAGATTTCATGTTGTCATTCAATCCATTGGTGTCCATCTTACTTTCATACCTAGTAAGATGAGCAACGGGACAACTATCTCCATGGTAACGCTCAAGGTTGGGGATAGTGCAATCAGGACGCTTCCTCTCTCTCTCTTCTAATTGCATCGCATAATGGGTTTGGAGCTCTTATCATCACCTTCTCATGAGCCTTCACCATTTTGACTAGATTAGCAATATGGGTCTCCAAAGCCTTCTGTTGAATGTAGATTTGTTCAGCAGTAAGCCTCTCACCCGTTCTAGGGTTGATGGCCACATCGGCAGGACGGTCATCGACTTGGATTACTGCGATACTCTCTGCCATTTGGTCTCTTGCCCTTGTTTGGAGAGCAGCATGGCGACTAGTACCGGCCTCATCCAGTCTAGGTCTTACTGGGCTCCTCTCACGATGCTCCTGAGATGTAGTAGCTCTCCTATTGATAAGGTTGCGCAGATCATCTTGTCGACCTTGTTCTCCTATTCTCTCCAAGACATGGCGATGATCATTCCTCGATCGAAAGGTGCTCTGCCTTGGATATGCCAATGGTGGAGTAGGTTGGACGTTGTCGATCCCTAACAACCTTGGATAGTAGTGAGCAAGAGGTCAATGATTCTCATTCATCCCAAACTCACTTGGACAAATGATCTGGCCATTTGGAAGAGTAAAGTTCCTTCCTGGTGGAGGACCATGTGTTCCTGGCGGAGGAACATGTCCTTCCACTCCTTGGACTCTCACTCCAAGTCCTTGGGTCCTCATTGGTAGATCAGCGACTCTTTCATCATCCGAGGAGACACTGGCAGTGTGACCATCGCTTGGATACTCCTCTCGATTCCTTGATGCGATCCTAGGAATCGTGTTCTCCTAGTAGGAGGTCTACCTCGTGGTTTTGGAGCGGGAGTTCCAACTGCAGTAGTGGCGGTTCTCGCTGACTTTCTCTGTCTTGCCATTGCTTATAGAGCTATGAAACTTTTTGTAAAGATTCCCACATACGGCGCCAAAATGTTGAGGGTGAAGTCCCCCAAACACTTGTTAAGTTCTTCCTAAGTAGCCTAAGTCCAAATCACTGCGAATCGTCCCAATTCAAGGTCCAAAGCTAGGGTCCAAAGCACTCCAAGTTCCAAAGCACTAATGGGTAAGAACCTGCACACGTAACTTTGGGGGTTAGATCAAGACCCGGTTTATGTGTCAAACCGTAAAGACTTTACTTGAGAGAGACTGAAGATCTGCTCTGTATAGTGATCGGGATTAATTCGTAATGATAACTTGACTTACCGTTAGCATGGGAATGTGTGCCATATATATAGAGATCTCCTAAAGAGGAAGGGCTCAGTTGGATCGTGCCAAGTGTAAGGCTCAGATTGCGCCAACAATGCTCTGTTAGGCCCATGGCCCATTAAAAAGACTTAACCCATTTCCCTTTTGGGCTTTCGAGGGTAGTTTAGTCATTCTCCGAGAGAATTAGAGACTCCTGAAGTCCGTCTCGGACCTTCGTCCGAGAGTGTAGGTCCGAGGTCCAGGTCCAAGTCACAATCTCATGTCTAAAAGCAACTCCCATAAACCACAAGGCATAGTGGTTCGGATCTTGATAGCCTCGGATCCTATTTTCTCTCTTGGTGCTTCACTTGGTTCCTTATGGGGTTAGAAACTTATGTCCGGATCATCGTCTGAAGTCGGACCTTATGGTCTTGGACCATGGTTTGGTCGGACCTCATGGTTAAAAACCACTGGAGGGGTCGAACCTATTACCGTTCAAGTCCTCCCTGTCCTTCTCCACCAGGATGGGTCGGACCTGAGGGGCCTAGGGTCGGACCTTAGGGTCGGATTATAGTGTCTCGGATCCTCAGACAACTTGGGACGCCTTAGGATTCGTTCCAAAGGCGCATATCACGGATTGGACATAATTCCGTATCAACAAACAGAACATTTGTTGTGTATCTTCTTCTACTCTTGTTCATCACCAACTCTTCAATCTAATCCACATTTAAAACAACCAATTAACATCAAGAAGTAGTAAGAAATTAGAAACGATACAACTTTACCGAAAATGATGAATTACTGAGCTCCAATGGATTACAATGGTGGAAATGTACTGTTACAGAATAAAACTTCAATCTCCAATGGCTAACCAATCTCCAACTTGATAAGCTGGATGATTAAATCAAAGCCTAGGCTATGGAGAATAGTTCTAAAGTGTGTAGAATGGAAAAGTGATATGTTTGAATTACAAAATCTAACATTAAAACACTAAAAAACTACTTTTGCTACTTCAAAAGCGCAAAAAACACTTTTTTTTATAAACACAAGCTAAAAACGCACATGACTTGTTCTGAAAATGATTTTCAGAACGTCAAATGCAGTATTGACTTCAGATGAATCGGAACTGGGAGTATACCTTCAATTAGAGGGCGTAAATTGCATTTCACTGATATTGCTATAAATTAATATGACAATGTTATTTCATTTCAATTGATTTTGAAATTTACATTTTATATACGACATCCGTCCTAGTTTCATTTACCCGTTTGACTTTTTCTGGCAAGCTCTTAAAAACTTCATCTGCGAATCACTCGTAAATAATGTTGGTAAAAAAATTTAAAAATTGCATATTATTAAATATTACGTTTGAATTTTCAATATATATTTTGAATTTGTTAAATTCATTAGAAGTATCATATGTTAGTAAACAAGCTCAAAGTTGAATATTGTTGTTCAGAAATAATCAAACCAGTAAATGAAAATAAAAGGAAATAATTGGCGCCGTTAATTAGCTACTTGTACAAGTTAATCAATCAGCGTCTTGTTTGTTTCTAAGCATGACGACCATGGTGCAACAGAGGTTTCCGCTCAAGTTCAAAGTGAGTCTCAAGGGAATACGACCGATATACGATGACGAAAATCCAATCGTCTTCATTAAGGAGCAGCAGAAGCAGCACGCTATGATGGATGATGATCATCACCTGCTGTCCAAGAAAATTCACGTTAAGGATGGAACTCAGAATTTGGACACACTCAAGAAACAGGATAACATCTCTTGGCCTTGCAAATCGCAGCAGCGTATTGTTGTTAAGGATGCTGATCTGATTCTGATGAAGAGTTGCAACGGACATTCTCGGGGTATTGTTAAGGTTGGAACTGGGGAAAAGAAGTCTTGTTTGGCCGTCAAGAAACGCCATAGTACATGTTCTGTTGCCAAGAAGCCGCCTCGTGTGGCTATAGTCACTAATTCGCAGCACGTTATGGATGATCAGATGAAGAAAATTAAGTGTACACTTGTCAAGAAACCTTCTCAGCCTATCGTCAAGGATGGATCTGGAGGACAGAAGAAAATTGTCAAGAAAGGCGGACCGTGTAGCTTTACAAGGAAGTGTAGTTCAGACACGTCTCTGGTTCGTCCTGATGTAAAGAAACAGAGGATCTCATCAGCCCAATGTCTCAAGAAGGAGAAGATTATTGATCAACGGGACAAACAGAGATCATGTAATGATGATGATATCTCGTCAAACAACAACAACCATGTTGAAGTCCAGAGTGTAGCAGCTAAACCCATGAAGGAAATACTCAAAGCTGCTAAAGAGTCATTATTGCGAAAGAGAGCAGAAGCTGCAGAACAACAACAGTTGAAAACGCGGCGGGACAAAGAACGAAAAGCTTTGGAAAACATGGAAAGAGCGGTCGAGATCGATGACAATTTAATCTTCAGAGACTTGGAACTATTCGTATTTGGGGGTGGAGTCAAAATCATAACACTTGAGCAACTCGGTTTGCGAATGAAAGACGATGATGAAGATTCAGATTTGGATATCGACGAGGGAGAGATTGTTTCATAGAAGTTACATTCAGCAGTTGTGGAGAGTGTGTTTCTAAGTATATTTTCGAATTCGACTCTCAGGAAGAGATTGAAAGCTTGTAATCTGTGCTCGTTTTCTCGGTTATAATGAAATCGTTGACTGTTCTCCCGTGGATGTAGGATTGTTCAATCCGAACCACGTTAAATCATTGTCTTCTTGTTTATTGTTGTTTGAGCGTTGATCTTAATTAATTCTGTGTGCTGTTCATCTTCTTTATCAATTCGATTGATAGATCTAGCTGACATCTGCACTTCGTAACACATTGACAGTTCAATTGTGAATGTATGTTAATTACTTGAAGGCTCCTGTAAATGGTAATGTATGTCATGATATTGAACATTTTGATTATCACAGATCAATCAAGAGTTTACAATAAATTTCCCTAACAAAGAACAAGTGGTTATCTTATCCCTCATTCATCTTCTCAATCACTTGTTTGTGTAATTACTCCCTACAATTTTCATCCAAAACCAGTGTTCTCCACAGATCTTGTCCATCTGTTCGATTGGCATGTTCTTCGTCTCAGGCAGGAATAGATACAGAAATACAGTCATCACAGCCACCCAAACTACGAAAAATAAGAAAATCCCAGCCTTAAAATGACACAACATTGACAAAAATGTCTGACCAACAAGAAAAGTGAACAAGGTCACTGCAACCGAAATACTCTGCCCTGACATAACAAATTGAGGCCGGTACTTCACTTGTTAAGGAGGATATTTTAATATGGATTCTTTACAGTTTTCGACCTTTCGCTAGCTCTGATGAGATCGTCTAATTCTGCTTGCACGTCATTTGTCCCTCGGACTCGTTGCAACATTTGTTTAGCTTCACCTATACCAACACTGAACTGGAAACTGTTGTTGAAGGCTCCTCTGTATTTAGTTGGCGCACAGATACGACGGAAGTGCCTGCAACAAGTCTAGTGTAATAAAAAATTTCAGGAATCAAGTAATAAGTAAAGTAAGAATGTTTTCAGGCAGACCTGGTTTGCAAAACCGACACCCAATTAAGTAAGACCCTCCCAAAAATAAGCATGTAAATAGTCACAGCTCTCCATTTAAAACCATAAAACTTTGTACCTGAAATACAAGATTTACAGTAGCTCAAAAAACATTATTAAATATATAATTACAAAAAATCAAAAAAAAAAACTTATTAGTTTTTATACTAGTACACAAAAAATTAAAAAAAAAACCTCTCTAAGTAGTACAAAAATTTAAAATATGGTGATAAATTATAATTCTGAAAAATCATTTTTTCGTTCACCCATAGCCATTTAGTCCGTCTTGTTCTGGATCAAACTCTTGCTCGATCAGTAAATAAAGATAAATAAATTAATTAGAATGAGCTCTTATATAGTACTTCCTCCGTCCCGGGTATAGCTTGCCGTTTGCTTTATTGGTCAACAAAATAAGGAAAGTGATTGACTTGAATGAAAAATAAGAAAGAATGAATAAAAAGTAATAGTGGGTAGTTAAAGTGGAAAGTCGGGTATTATTTAAATGAACAAAGAATAAAGAATGAATAAAGTAGAGATAGTGAGTTGGTAAAGTTGTAAATATGAGTGTTTTATGTTGTTCTTAATAGAGTGGGGTATTATCAAAAATGAAAATGAGAAGACTTTTGTGGGACGACTAAAATGACAAAATGGTAAGCTTGTCATGGGACGTAGGAAGTATTATCTAAGTGCCATTGCATCTTTTCACCCTCTTTTTCTCAACAAAGTCTTGCAACAGGTGAGATACACGAGGAGACGACTAATTTTTCCAAATTATTTTTCACTTAACGGTTTAAACAATATCACTAATATTTTATACTCCCTCCATTCCGGGTTCAATTACATGTAGGTTCGGACACAAATTTTAAGAGAAAAGTAAATAAATTTGGACATATAGTAATAAAGTATGAGAGAGATTGAATAAAATATAAGAGAGATTGAATAAACTAGGAACGAGATTTTCCATTAAAGGGATGGGAAATTGAAATCCGGACGTCCTAAAATGAAATGTGGGAAATTGAATTCGGGGCGAAGGGAGTATATGAATGCACAATTTATGTCATTTTTTTTTATGTGTGTGTGATTTTCCTATATAATTGAAAGACCATGATATTAGTGTAAACTATGTGAACCACTTGTATAATATGATTATGTTATTTACTCATATTCAATAAAATTAAGATTTTTCCATGAATTTCACGTCTGTGTATATAGCACGACATTTTAGTAATTATGTACTAATATATAAAGGAAAACAAAGGGTTAATTCACCTTTTCACTAAATATTAAAGGGTAAAATCATGGTAATCTACGTTAAAAATAATAAAGTTATTTATTCAATTTTTAAGAAAACACATGGGTAAATAATATATTTTTTAATTATAATACGTTCCAAATTTCATGTATTACATGCATTTTACGTTTAAAGTTTTTTTTTATAAATTTCAAACTTCCATTAGAATTACGAATTATAAATTAAAACAGTAGTAATTCTTTCTAACTTAATACGAGCCAATTATACTACAACCACCAAAATCATTAAATAATCTAAATGGTCTCCAAATCTCACTAATCCTACTACATATACGAAAACATCAAATTAAATACCATACATACTTACAAGCATCCTAACATGACACTAACAACTCAAAAACATACAATTGCTCAAAATTGACCTAAATGTATCAATTAAACAACCTCAAGCTTAACCCACTACTTAATATAAGCTAAACTAGCTAGTGCAAACTTCTAAAAACATACAATTGCTTGAAATTAGCAAAAATCCCAAATTTAACAAAGTAAGAGTTTTAGACTAATGCCGTCAATTACGGGAAAAATAGCCGAAGAAAGATGAAATTGAATGGCCACTCGAGTCCATTGTTCCACGAGCTTCGAAAAGAGTCCAAGATTGGCCGGAATGGTGGAGTTTTGGTCGGACTTGGAAAAGGGGCGAAAATGGTGAAGAAGAGGAGAAGAAATGAAGCAGAATAGAAATGGGGGAAAGAATCTGCTCTTCCCGTTGTTATAACAGTCAACGACGAATAGATTATCCGTCGCTAAGTTTTAATTTATTTTTTATTTTTAATTAAATATTTAACGACGGATAATCTATCCGTCATTAAAATACTATTTTTGATTTTTCAAAAATCAAAAAGTCAACAAAAACTAACGACGGATAGACTATCCGTCGTTATTTAGCGACGGATAGAAATATCCGTCGCTAATTAACGACGGATTCTATCCGTCACTATTTAGTGACAGATAGGGCGAAACGCTCTATCCGTCGCTAAATATTCGTCGCCCCAATCTGTCGCTAAACAGCAGAATTCTTGTAGTGTCATCTTCTGTTGAGAAATTTGTTGGGAAATTTGTTGGGAAATTTCTTGGAAAATTTGTTAGGAAATTTGTTAGATATTTTGTTAGAAATATCTGTTTAGATTTTGATCAGCAACATGATGACTTATCTTAGTCTCAGAAAGGTGATTAGTACTCTTGGTTCACTTGAACATTGTAAAAGAGGAAACTCACTAAGTATGATAGTCTAGCTAATCTTGTATAGGATGTTAGGTCTCAAAATGTAATTTTTATTTTATGAAGAGAAGACCAAGAAGAAGACATCCAAGGTAACAAGCTCAACGACATTGAAGACTTGAAAGCACAAGATTACTGAAACTGTTTTTCAGATACCTTAGCCAGATATCTTGAAGACACGAATAGTTTTAAACAAACTGTGTCACAAGAGATATCTGAGAAATAAAAGGCCTATTTGAAAACAAGAAAAGTGTCCACAGATATCTATTCTCAGATACCTTGAGCATTAACCACATTTCTGAAAAAGAAATATATATATTGCAAACAAAGTTGTTTCAATAAAAGTGGTATCTGAAGATTGAAGATAAGGACGCAAAGAATCGAATAACACCGGTCTCGACATAAAGCATAGTTCATTGGCACTACAGACAAAAAGTATAGTACAATGCATTTAATGCACGGAGAGATGTCGAATAAAAGCAACGGCAGCCTTCAAGAAGAAGACAAAACTCACATACAAGATTATACACAGATATCAATAGTTTGAATTTGAGCCTAACGGATACTATTCAAACGGCACTCAAATTCATCTATAAATATCAACACTTAGACTGCTTGAAGAGATACACAAGACACACCTTGAACAAAACGTCAACACCTTACTCTCTCAAAGCAACTTACTTATCCTCAACCCTTTTGATCTTGATTAACACTGAATTTCTAAGTGTCCTGATCCTAAACAACCACAGCTATCTGTGAAAGATTTGAAACGAAAGATCAAGTATCTGAGATTCATTCTCTTGAACATTTATCTAAGACTTGGTCAAGAAAAGAACAAGATACCATACATTGAAAAGTGTATTAAGTATACTTGATTCACAGAGCTATCTGAATAATTGAATAAGTTATTAAAGAAGCTCATCTGACAACTCAAACCAAAACCAACACCATAATCAAGTGGAGTATGTGAAGTACTTAGTTTGAAAATCGTGAATAACTCCAAGGTTACCGAGTATAGGAAGTACTTGATTTGGGAAACTAAGGAATAACTCAAGGTTATCGAGTATAGGAAGTACTTAGCTTGGGAAGCTAGAATAACTCAAAAGGTTTCGAGTCAGAAGTACTTGGTGGAAAGCCGGGGAACAACTCAGGGAACATTTGGTTGGGAACCATTTGTTTAAAGGAATCTTAGAATAGGATTTTGTAAGGAGAACTCAATTATCTATTCTAGTGAATTCTAGGTCTCTCGAAGACCGAAGTGGATTAGTTGGAGGATTACGCCACCTCCAGATACCACTATACTTGCTGTGTTATTTACCTTTCTGTATTTACATTTCAGCAACACACACACACACTTTAACTGTTTCTGCACTTATCTATATTAAGTCTTCCGTGCTCTGATTCTAAGTATCAGATGTCTGAGACATAGTTTTTATCGACAAAAGTTTTAAAAGACTCTTCACCCCCTCTAGTCTTTTACTTTGGTGTTATCTCGACCAACAAGTGGTATCGAGCAGAGGTTCACAAGCCTTCAAGATCAACCTAGATCCCAGATCGGTGAAGGAACTTTGTCCATTTTCGAGGACTATTTAATTTGTGTGTTAAGTGTGCAGGTATGTCTCTGAGTGATGCACCCATTCTCAAACCAGAGAATTACGAGAACTGGAAAACTAACAGGATGCTCCACCGGGCAGCCATCAGTGACGAACTGATCGACGTGATAAAGAAGCGCCCAACAGCCCGTCAACAACTCAAACACGTCATGGAGGTTTCTAATGGTAGAGACAGAGATCAAAGCGAAGGATCTTCACAAACCAAAAGGCCAACAAGTGGGAGATCTACTAGTCAAGTCATTTTAACCAAAGCCAGAGAACTCGGACATTGAAGATGCCAAGAGAAATCGTCTGATGGTCAAGCTCGTAATATCATCATCGATCGACACTTGAGCACATACAAGTAAATCGTGGGTGCTAAACGGCGAAAGTTTCCTGGCAACTGATTGAAGAAATCTGTGCCGGAACTGAGAAAACCAAAGAAAACAAGTTCGAAGTTCTCAAATTGAAATTTCAAAATTTCAAACAAGGACCCACCAAACTCGAAGAACTTGATTTCAGATTTACCACTCATGAGTGACATGGCGCTCTTGGGAAAGCAGATACTCCCATGTAAAAGATTAAGACTATTGTCGTAAGTCTTAACCACAACTGGGAGCATACCAAATTCTTTTATTTTAACCAAGGAATGCCAAATATCACTCCAGTGGAACTTTTCTCTCATCTTGCTACTGTTGATTATGAGACAACTGAAAGAGAACAAACAACTGGAAAGTTGCAAAATGTTGCTCTAGTCACTCAAGGAACTTCTGAAAAGAAGAAAAGCAAGGAAGAAACTGAGGATGCTCTCGCTGCAAAGCAAATGAGCAAATATATCAGTCGAGAAATTGAAAGAAGGAAAGCCAAAGAGAAGCTTAAAAAGCATCTAGGCTCAAACTATCACCAGTACAAAAATATGCAAAGCTCGTTGAACAAGCCAGCTCAGAAAGCATCATGTACTGAGGAAGCAGAAATTGGAAACGATATTTGTTTCTATTGTCAGAAACCTGGCCACTTCAAGAAGGATTGTCCTGCCCTCAACAAATTAAGGAAAGGTGACAAGAAAGATAGGAGAATCTTCTGAAGAAGCCAGAAAGCTTTGTTAACTGAAGAAAGAAAGAAAATCCAAATTCAACTGGATGCTCTAGACGTTGAGACAGATTCTGAAGATGACAATTCAGATGACTCAACCTTACCATCACCAGAATTATGTGGAGTTACTCATGATATAATCGACTTCGGCCTCAAGAAGAATGAAATGTGTGGAGTTGCTGAAATTGACGGTCCAGACATCTCCAACATAGAAATCTGTCTTATGGCTGATGAGGTAACACATACTTCTTGTTATACTTATGAAAGTGATGAAGAGGAAATAAAAAATCTAGAAAATCTCAGGAAAGAACTTGACATCTATGAAAGAGAATTTCTAATGATCCGAGCTAGAGCCGAAAACCTTGAAGAAGAAAAGAATTCTCTTGCAAAGGAAAATTCTGAATTAGTTAAAGTATCTGAGAGAAAGGATGCTGAAAATGCATCTCTCAAAGCTCAGATATCTGAGACTGAAAAGTCACATAAAGAAGCAATGGCTGAATTACGAAAGAAATATGAAGAGGAATTTCCTATGAGTTTTCCAGAAATGGAACAGGTTTCTAAGAACCTTCATCATGAAGGGGTATCTGAAAATGAGACTGCTGAAATGCAAGTTCCAGATATCTCTAACACTGAAAAAGTGTCAGATATCCATGACATTTCCCATATGTCAGATATCTCAGATACTGAAAAAGTATCAAATCATAATCTTAGTGATTCACATTCAAATCACTTGGATATTGATCCTACTAGCACTAAACCTATGATGAGATGGATCAAAGATCATCCTGCAAAGGATGTAATTGGACCAATTAATCAAGGTGTTAGGACTAGGAGAGCAATAGCTGAAAATGCTAATTCTCTCTTTGGATGTTTCATCTCGAATATTGAACCTAAAAATATAGAAGAAGCATTAGGAGACCAAGATCGGATCTCGCAATGCAAGAAGAGTTGGATCAATTTGAGAGAAACAAAGTCGAAACTAGTTCCATTTATAGAAGGAATATCGTGATTGGAACTAAATGGGTTTTCATAAACAAGATGAATGAATCGGTGAAATAACCGTAAACAAAGCAAGATTGGTTGCAAGGATTTACCTGCATCAAGGTTTAGATTTTGACGAGTCATATGCACCATTGCCGATTGATGCAATAAGACTCTTTCTAGCCTTTCACTCATAAAGATTTCAAAGTTTATCAGATGGATGTCAAAAGTGCATTCTGAAATGGTGAACTTGCAGAACAAGTTTATGTTGAGCAACCACCTGGCTTTGAAGTTTCCTCAGAAAGTAGAATGGTCTATAAACCATAAAGCTCAGATGGATCAAACAGCTCCAAGAGCATGGTATGACACTTTGGCCAAGTACCTTCTGGAAAGTGGTTTCAAGAAAGGTGAAGTTGATAAAACTTTATTTACCTTAAATCATGACGGGAAACTACTCTTAGTTCAAGTATATGTTGATGACATCATATTTGGATCTAAGGATAAGCAACTTTGTAATGACTTTGCAAATCTCATGAAAAGCAAGTTTGAGATGAGCATGATGGGAGAAATGAATTATTTTCTAGGATTTCAAGTCAAGCAACTCAATGATGGAATATTCATTAGTCAAACAAAGTATGCAAAAGATATGCTCACAAAATTCAATCTTAAGCCTTCTGAAAAGAATGCTAAGATACCTATGAGCATTGGAACCAAAATGACTTATACTGAATCAGATAAGAGTGTTGAAGAACATAAGTATAGGAAATTGATAGGTTCACTACTTTACCTCACTACAAGTAGACCTGATATTCAATACGCCGTTGGAGTGTGTGCTAGATTTCAGACAAATCCAATGCAAACACACTACAACATTGCTATGAAAATATTAAGGTATGTAAAGGGTACAGTAGATGTAGGACTGTGGTATCCTAAAGAAAAAGGATTGAGTTTAGCTGGGTACTTTCGACGATTATGCCGGATCACCGCTGATAGGAAAAGTACCTCGTGAACTTGTCGGCTTAATCGGACTTATCTCATGGTTTAGCAAGAAGCAAAACTCAATTGCAACTTCTACCACAGAGGCTGAATATATTGTTGCTGGTTGTTGTGCAACACAAATTCTGTGGATACAACAACAACTTAAAGACTATGGACTCGATGAGAAGAAAACTCCCATTTTCTGTGACAACACAAGTGCTATTGCAATTACACAGAATCCTAAATTTCATGCCAGAACAAAGCACATTGATGTTAGACATCACTTCATCAGAGACCATGTTGAAAAGGGCAATATAGAGATACTCAAGATTGCAATCAAGACCAACTTGCGTATATCTTCACTAAGCCACTACAAGAAAGTAGATTCTTAGCCTTAAGACATAGTCTTGGACTAATGGAACTATCAATGAACCGAAGAGTTCGTATCCGAACGGGCATCCAGAGAAGAGGAATCGAACGGGCATCCAGAGAAGAGGTATCTCGGGTATCCAGAGAAGAGAAAGATAACCGAACGGGTATCCAGAGTCAAAAGGCTAAAAAGCAAAAGATAGCTTAAGATCTCCGAGACGGAACTCGATATCGAATCACTCTATAAACGGAACACAAAAGAGAATAGTATAACTATCCGCAATAACTCTCTTGAAACTCGCATTATTTCTATCTTGATGAAAAACTTGGAAAATCCTAAGTATAAGATGATTCAGATGCAAAAAGGTTCTTGGTCATACAAAACGTGATTCGTAAAGCTATGAGCCAAAATTCATTAAATGGGCACAATTACACTTGTTGATTGTGATCATTGCTGAAGAAGCAATGGTGACCCTTGATGAAATTAAGCAATTGATCTGTACGGTGGAAATTAATTCACAGTAAATAGTGGACTGTTGAAATTCAGACATGGCCCACTAAGCATTTAATGCCGAATTAGATTTTGCTCACGCCTACTTGCAAATCACAGATACGTACACACAAAATCAATTTGTATGTATTTGTCTGTTGAGATTCAACTGCTATATATATAGGATTTTGGCATAGGAAATCACTTTTGCCTAATCCGAAAACTCATCTTGCACAAAAATAGCAAATCCTTCTCTTGATTCTCTGCAAAACTTCTACAATCTCTGCAAATCAAGATTAAGTTTTTCTGCAAAGAATTACTGAATCAAATCTCTTTCAAACACCAATATCAAATCCCTACACTATATAAAGAGATGGCCTCTAAAAGTTCAACCACACTGAAATCTCAATCCTCCACTGGTACTGCTTAAAAGCAAGCACCAGAGTTGGTTATTGTGAACAACCGACTGGTAGGAGATTTTAATCCTTACCATTGGACTTCAAATCACAGAATGATTTGGGGTGGTGCCATGGTTGAGGAATACCTCACGGCTGGAATAGAGAACCAAGCCGTAAAGCTAATTCTTGACATGCTTGAAAAGGCACAAATCAAGGGCTTTCTATCCGCTCTAGTGGAATTTCATCACCGATGTGTTGGAATTCTACAACAACTCGTGATTATTTCATGTGTTTCTAAAGGCAATCAAATAGTGCATCAAAACCTCACCCAAGGAAGGAAATCCTTCGGACTTAACAACTTTCAGAAAGTTGTTCGAGTTTCAAAATCTTGGAAAGGATTTTGAAATAAACACCAAGGATGATGAACTCCTTGAAGGTGTTAAGGAATCAGATGGACGTGTGTGATCTTGAAAATCGATACACCATCGAGTTCAAGCTTCGACATCCGAACCGGACATCCGATGGTTCATCGGATGTACCGCTTGCATTCTTCAGATGCTTTGATGGTCTACAAGGAGGTGTTGACCAGATAAGCCAAGAACGATGGATCATGATGTTCTTGCCGAATCAACAAGACAAAAGGCCGGAAAACCCTTTTAATCGGAGAAAGTACGCCTTCATGAAGTTTGTGAAGAAAATTCAAGGCTTGAGCCTAAGATTGCCAAAGGACTAGCCGAGCCAAAGGCCATGAGAGGCTATGGTCTGAAGATATGCTACTTGCTGGAGAAGCTTGGCATTGAGCTCAGAGAGACGGCTGAAATAGCCAACAGTAACCCACTCTACAAATATGAGTATACAAACTTAATGAAAAAGGTTACTGGGTCTCCGAAAGGTTCTAAGAAGCGGAAGTCTGAAAAGGTATCTGAAGAAAAGGTTGCGACCAAGAAGCCCAGAACTTCAAGAAAAAAGTCTGCTGGCAAATCAGAAGACACACCCAAAGAGGTTGTCAATTCTCAGATATCTGCAAGCATTGCCGATGAACTGATAAAGGCAGATGAAATCATCAATGCTGCACAAGAGTTATCAACTACTGAACAAGTAGACTCAGCAAGAGAAAGTGCTTTCAGAAATGTTGCGACTAATGCAGAAAGCCTTGTTGATGAACTCATAAATGCTGCCAAAAGTGGTGAAAAACACCAAGCCCTATCTGCAGAAACCGCAGGAATAATGGTCCAATCAGTTTCTAATGCCGATGAGAGCTCTGACGATGAAGATGATGAACTAGTCATCTCCCAGGTCCTAGAAAGAACAAAGAGGGCTAAGGTTACTGTAACAGTAACTGGTGAAAAGGTATCTGAAGAAGAACCTACACCACAGGTTGCTGAACCTATAGCAAAGGTTGTTGGTGCAAACACATCATCAGGGAACGTTTCTTACGCACAACTTCAAAAAGCCCTGATGAGTGGTATTTTAGTGCTGGCAGATGCTGATGGAAATGCCACATCTAAAAATCTGGAAGAACATTCTACTGATCAATCCTCTGCTTCCAGACAACCACAACAACCACAATCACAACAACCACAACAGCCACAAGTGGTTGATGAAATGGTAAATGAACTCTATTTCGAATTACCAAAGAATGCAAGATGTCAAGAAAATCCTGCAAAAGAGCAGGTTCCCCAACTCAATGAGAGGGATCAAACTGAGACATCTACTCAGAATGATCAACCAGGGGAGGCAACTGAGTTGCATACTCAGGAAAGGTGTGAAGTACCTGAAACTTCCAACAAAGAAGAAATACTGGAACAAGAAGACCAATGTATAGAAAGGTCACAAGTTTCAGAGACCAATCAGCCTGAAACTACTCAGGTAGCTGACCGATTTAACTCTTATCTTGTGCAAATTTTATGCTTGTACATCTTGTTATTTATAAAATTTCTTTGTTACAGGCTGAGTTAGAAACACAAAACAAGAGGAAGTCAAAAGCTTACCTCGTAAATCGAGAAGGAGGTTCCTCAACCTCGCCTCTTAAGATATCTCGAGCACTACACAGGTAATAATGGATTCTTAAGATAACACTTCTTCGATAAGTTTATGTGCTTAATCATTAAAATAAATGTTTCTAACAGCTCCAACCGAGAAAGAGGAAGATAAGGCGAATGTTAAGAAAACCCGCTTCAAGAATGATCATCGAGCCTTCCACTATGAAGGTATATGAAAATCAATGATAAATATTCTTCACCTTGGGTTAACTAAAATCTTCTCTAAATGATTCAATGCTTTCACCACAGGCTCACTCAGTAGAAGTGCAAGGGATGAGTTGCGACATCCCCTGCACCTATGGAAATTGATGAGGCATCAAGGCCTTCATCACAAGAAAAGATTCCAGAGACTGCACAAGTCTCTGAGAGACAAGTATCTGAGCCTCCCATGGAGATAATTGACCTCTCAGATATCTGACTTGTCACTTAAAGTTTTCTTGATAAAATTTCCTAAGTATTGTGATAATGTTAATTCTCAGGTTCAAGAAAGAAAGGTTGATGAGGACCAGACTTCCAAGTCTCCGCCTCACAACAAGATATCCGAGACACCAATTGTCTCAAGAGAACAAGTCTCCGAGCTCAAGTACTTACTCAGGTAACTCAGAAACTAAACTACACTTCTCCTCAGATATCTATAAAAGTTTTGAAGCTCACTCAAAACTCTTTCTTTCAGGCTCAAACAAGTGCCGAGCAGGCTCCCAATGTTGAAACAGGGGACCTACTTCCCTTCTTCAAAGCTCACACCCTGCCAAAGCACATTAAATGCTTCAAGAAATGGCAAAGGTTAAGGTGCTCTGATCTCTCTGAAATATTGAGAATCACAGATCAACCAAACAGACGAGCACGAGCTCTTGACTTGGAGACATACATCCATGCAATGTTCCCTACCGAACAGTACACAGTTGCGACTCTATTGCATAAGGATTTCTCCAGAGAAGTGGCGCACAGTTTGATACAAGCCTTTGAACAAGCAGATGGTCAGACAAGATTACAAATGGCATTTAAGCCAGTCCTGCCCCAAACTCTGCAATTTATACCTTCTGAACAAGAAGAGGTTAATGGGCAGAAGATCACTATTCCTGAAGTGATCAATCTTGTATCTGAAGATGATGAGGAGGAAGAGATAAACGAAAATGACTTCGATGAACCTCCTACTGACCATCACAAAAAGGATGACAAATATAAAAAGGATGATGATGATGCCCCTGCACCAGGGACCGGAGGAATTTCGCTAAGAAATGATGCCTCAGCTGCTGAAAAGCACACTGAGAAGACTTCACAAAAATCTCCGTCTCCATCTCCTCAGAAATCTACTCATCCATCTTCTAACCAACACCCAGTTATCGAACAAGTAGTCGAGCTTCAAGAAACCAATCAGAAAATATTAAACACTCAAACCAGATCTGCTCAACTCAAACAACTGTTGGAAGAAGAACAACAGCTCCATCTTCAACTGGAAGATCAAATAGCTAAATCCATAGACAAGCTTGATCAACTACAAGATCAATACTTACAAGAAATGATTGCTTACCCTGAGGTTAAAGAGCTACGGGATGTTGTGCATGATATCACCAAAGAACTCGATACTAAAGAAGTATCTGAAGTCAAGCATGATGCTAAGGCTGCATCATCTTCAAAAGAAGTACCATCCTCCTCCCAGAAAGGGAAGAAACCAATCTCTGAGATGGTTGCTGGACTCGATACAATCGATGAAAATGTCCAAGAGGATGAAGATCACTGGGCTGATTACTCAGATGATGAAGAAGACAAGACTTTGGCAGAGCACCGCAATGAACATCTAGCGGTTTCACACTTGAAAAGGAAACTGATTGCTCCTGAAACTTTCAGCAAACTGCCAAATGTCCACTCCCATGAATACATGAACAGATACCAAGTACTGGCTCATCTGAAAAAAGGAGATGTCTTCACAGAACAAGGAAGTAATTGCTCCGTCCCCTCTGAAATGAAAAAGTTCACTGAGCTCATCACTTAGAGAACAACTAGCATAGTCATTGCTCAGATTGATCTGGGAATGATAAGGGACGATGATGCATCTTCAGCTGAAAAAGCTTTCCAAGAGGCAAGTTACACTGCTGGAAAAGCAGATGCCATCCTAGGCCCATTGGCAGAGCTCACTGATAAGGACAATGGACTTATCAAACAAAATCAGGAGCTCAAAGCCGAACTTCAGAAGTTGGTCATTGCCTACAATCTCTTACAAGGACATTTTGAGTCTCTCTCAGATTCCTTTATGAGACTGAGTCAGCCAACAATGACTAAGGGGGAAAGAGTGTACAAATTTGGACCTCAAAGTCAGGGGGAATGGGAAGAAGGAGAAGAAAACAAGAAGAAACTGGAGTCGTACGGCCAGAAGGAAGAAGAAACATGAAAACTTCCCACCACTCAGAATCAATGAACCCACCTCAAGCCAAGCCGCTTGGTAAATAGTAGCCGCCTTAACCCACTGAAGGAACTAAAATGATAACAAGGGCCATGGCACAGAAACCTCCAAGGAGTACCAAGGCTCCAAGGAGAAGACAAGTTAAAGGGATTGATGAATCTTCTGAAGAAGAAGAAGAAGAAGAAGGTCAAATCAAGTCCCTGGGCAATGAAGAAGGCTGTAAAACTCACACAAGATTTAATCTTGATGATGATGAGGAAACTGATGAAGATGAAGCTCCTCTTCACAAGAAAAGGAAAATTGAAAGCCTAACTGAGCCCATAGCTGCAAAGCCCCTAGCAGCTAAAACACCCTCTGGAAATACCAAGTCTATCCAGGGTGGTTCTTCAAGCAACAACCCCAAAGAGAATTCAAGACAAAGAAGGAACAGACTGAGAGCTGAGCAAAGACAAAGTCAACTTCCACTCAGGCCAGAAGAAGCCAAAATAGAGTATGTGAAGTATGACAATGATTCCTCTGTCTACAGGTGCATCAATCAGAAAAATGGCTATTGGATTCTGGAACTTAAGCATCTTTTGGTAAATTCAAGATTTCTAGAACCAATCCATAAACAACTTATGGCATGGAGAAAAGATAAGCCAACCTTGATCAACACCAATCACATTAAAGCCTGGTTGGATTTTGAAGTTGTCAAGAGAACTGAAGCCATGAGAAAGGACCTCTCTGATGAATGTCCATATGGAAAGCCAGATGATGTGCACAGAATTCTGAATATCACAGGAACAGGCACAAGAGCAAGACTCGCTGTAGAACCCTATGAATCGTTCTATCTAACTGAAGATCAATACAAGGGTGACATCAGATATCTGAGGATTATCTATGAATACTTCAAGCTTTAGGACATCGGAATAGAGCATGCTGGAAGTGGGGAAAGTATCTGTGGGTCAAACATTTTGTCAAGAAAAATCCTACCAAAACCTATAAAGAGGTCTGTGGATTTGCCAGAGACACCGAGATGCTTGTCAGAACACTTCTCTATGATTATTTTGATGACATCAAAAGGTTTGGAGATAGGAAATTTGCAGACTGATCTACAGAAATACTGTTGAAGACTTGAAGAGATTGAAGACTTGAAGACTAGTTTATTAGGATGTTTACTTGGAGCTTGGTTACTCCTGTTGTCCTAATTTACTATGTCGTTTTGTATTTGCCGATCGAGCCAAACTTGTTCTATGTATTGAAGTTATCAGAATCTCTCTTTATAACTTATCTGAAGAACTTACTCTCAGATAGTATTCTATAAAAGATAACTTGTCAGCAAAGATCACACCTTGTGATTTGGTTGATGTTTACTTTCTGCACTTAATTAAATAAATTGAAGATCTTAAGAAAAGATTAAGTGTTGGATTGTTCACTCATCCAGATTTGTAATAGGTAAGATAGTCATCGTTGACTGATCAAAAAGGGGGAAATTTGTTGGGAAATTTCTTGGGAAATTTGTTAGATATTTTGTTAGAAATGTCTGTTTAGATTTTGATCAGCAACATGATGACTTATCTTAGTCTCAGAAAGGTGATTAGTACTCTTGGTTCACTTGAACATTGTAAAAGAGGAAACTCACTAAGTATGATAGTCTAGCTAATCTTGTATAGGATGTTAGGTCTCAAAATGTATTTTTTATTTTATGAAGAGAAGACCAAGAAGAAGACATCCAAGCAGAACAAGCTCAACGACATTGAAGACTTGAAGAAACTGCACAAGATTACTGAAACTGTTTTTCAGATACCTTAGCCAGATATCTTGAAGACACGAATAGTTTTAAACAAACTGTGTCACAAGAGATATCTGAGAAATAAAAGGCCTGTTTGAAAACAAGAAAAGTGTCCACAGATATCTATTCTCAGATACCTTGAGCATTAACCACATTTCTGAAAAAGAAATATATATATTGCAAACAAAGTTGTTTCAATAAAAGTGGTATCTGAAGATTGAAGATAAGGACGTGCAAAGAATCAGATAACACTACTCTCTGATACAAAGCATAGTTCCGTTGGCACTACAGGACAAAAGTATAGTACAATGCATTTAATGCACGGACAGAGATGTCTGAATAAAAGCAACGGCAGCTTCTGAAGAAGAAGACAAAACCTGCTACAGTACTATACACAGATATCAATAGTTTGAATTTGAGCCTAACGGATACTATTCAAACGGCACTCAAATTCATCTATAAATATCAACACTTAGACTGCTTGAAGAGATACACAAGACACACCTTGAACAAAACGCTGAACACCTTACTCTCTCAAAGCAACTTACTTATCCTCAAAGCTTTTGATCTTGAGTAACACTGAAGTTCTAAGTGTCCTGATCCTAAACAAGCACAGCTATCTGTGAAAGAGTTGAAACGAAAGATCAAGTATCTGAGATTCATTCTCTTGAACATTTATCTAAGACTTGGGTCAGTAAAAAGAACAAGATACCATACATTGAAAAGTGTATTAAGTATACTTGATTCTCTGAGCTATCTGAATAATCAATAAGTTATTAAAGAAGCTCATCCGACAACTCAAACCAAAACCAACACCATAATCGGCGTGAGCTGGTGAAGTACTTAGTTTGAAAATCAGGGAATAACTCCAAGGTTACCGAGTATAGGAAGTACTTGATTTGGGAAACTAAGGAATAACTCAAGTTATTGAGTATAGGAAGTACTTAGCTTGGGAAGCTAGGAATAACTCAAAAGGTTTCGAGTCAGAAGTACTTGGTCAGTGCCGGGAACAACTCTGGGGAACATTTGGTTGGGAACCATTTGTTTAAAGGAATCTTAGAATAGGATTTTGTAAGGAGAACTCAATTATCTATTCTAGTGAATTCTAGGTCTGGAAGACCGAAGTGGATTAGTTGGAGGATTACGCCACCTCCGGATACCACTATACTTGTGGTTATTTACCTTTTGTATTTACATTTCAAAGAACACACACACACACACACTTTAGCTTTCGCACTTATCTATATTAAGTCTTCGCTCGATTCTAAGTATCGATATCTATTCGATATCGAGAAATAGTTTTATCGACAAAGTTTTAAAAGACTATTCACCCCCCGTCTTTTACTTTGCCGTTATCAGGACCAACATCTTCAACAACTTTCACATCCAAAGAATCAAGATTCACACATAACTTGTTGAATTCATCAAGTTTATTAATGACTGATCTATCAGACCTCATCTTATATGCGAAGAGCTTTGCTTCAAATTCATCTTGCTAGCTAGCTATAGTCTTCACATGATATAGAGACTCAAATTTATCCCAAACTCCCTTAGTTGTCTTCTCTTTAATGACTTCTCTCAAGGCATTATCTCCCAAGGAGTAAATCGGTGCTCCTTGCTTTCCCATGATGACCTTCTTCTCGTAATCATCCATGTCCTCGGGAAATTCTCATCAACGAGCAACGCTTTGCTCTACTCCTTGTTGCACCAATAGAGCTTCCATCTTCGCTTCCATAATGAGAGATCGACCTTCTCAGTTAGTTTGTCAACATCAAATCTTGCCATTGAAGACACTGATTGCAGTTATCAGTTCGTCTTCCCACAGACAGCGCCAATTGTTGCGAATAATCATAATCGATAACAAATCAAGCTCAAATCGATCGACAATTCACATAACTCTAATCAAACTAATTGCGAGCAAAAAACAGTAAAGAACCCAAGTATTTACGTGGTTCGGTTAGTGCCTACATCCACGAGAGCAATCAGAGAATGTTTTATTGATCAACCCAAACGGTTTACAACAAATCTTCAACTAAGAAACTTGCAGAGTAAAACGAAGAAGAAGAAAGAAGATGAAGATGACATTTATTTCTATAAGGAGAAACGTAATGAGATAAAATAAAGTCGCAAAAGCCTTTATACTCTTAATCTTCGTCTTCTGACGTCATGCCACGAAGCATCAACCAATCAGGATCCAGCAACATAACTCATTAAGTAGAAATGCGATTTATCCACGGAACATGCTTTTCCCTTTAAGAACAAAACAGAACAGAACATTTGTTGTGCATCTTCTTCTACTCATGTTCATCACCAACTCTTCAATTTAATCCACAGATAAAACAACCAATTAACATCAAGAAGTAGTAAGAAATTAGAAACGATACAACTTTACCGAAAATGATGAATTACTGAGCTCCAATGGATTACAATGGTGGAAATGTACTGTAACAGAATAAAACTTCAATCTCCAATGGCTAACCAATCTCCAACTTGATAACCTGGATGATGAAATCAAACCCTAGGCTATTGAGAATAGTTCTAAACTGTGTAGAATGGAAAAGTGATATGTTTGATTTACAAAATCTAACATTAAAACACTAAAAAACTACTTTTGCTACTTCAAAAGTGCAAAAAACACTTTGTTTTTATAAACCTGACTAAAACGCACATGACTTGTTACGAAAATGATTTTGAACGTAAAATGCGATATTGACAGGATGAATCGGAGTACACCTTCAATTAGAGGGCGTAAATTGCATTTCACTGATATTGCTATAAATTAATATGACAATGTTATTTCATTTCAATTGATTTTGAAATTTACATTTTATATACGACATCCGTCCTAGTTTCATTTTGCCGTTTGACTTTTTCTGGCAAGCTCTTAAAAATTTCATCTGTGAATCACTTATAAATAATGTTGGTAAAAAAATTTAAAAATTTCATATTATTAAATATTACGTTTGAATTTTCATTATATATTTTTGTTAAATTCATTAGAAGTATTATATGTTAGTAAACAAGCTCAAAGTTGAATATTATTGACCAGAAATAGTCAAACCTGTAAATGAAATTGGGACGGAGGCAGTAATAATATTACTCCAAGGTAGCGGCGGACTACAATTTGAAAATAAAAGGAAATAATTGGCGCCGTTAATTAGCTACTTGTACAAGTTAATCAATCAGCGTCTTGTTTGTTTCCAAGCATGACGACCATGGTGCAAATGAGGTTTCCGCCAAGTTCAAAGTGAGTCTCAAGGAATACGACCGATATCGATGGCGACTCTAATCAATCCAATCTTCGTAAGGAGCAAGTAACACGTTATGATGGATGATGATCATCACCGCTGTCCAAGAAGAAAATTCACGCTAAGGATGGAACTCGAATTTGACGCACTTCAAGAAACAGGATAACATCTCTTGGCCTTGCAAATCGCAGCAGTCAGTATTGTTGTTAAGGATGCCGATCTGATTACGATGAAGAGTTGCAACGACATTCTCGGTATTGTTAAGGTTGAACCGGGGAAAAGAAGTCTTGTTTGGCCAAGAAACGCCATAGTATAGTGTTCACAAGAAGCCGCCGCAGCACGTTATGGATGATCGATGAAGAAAATTAAGTGTACACTTGTCAAGAAACCTTCTCTTATCGTCAAGGATGGATCTGGAGGATGTAAGAAAATTGTCAAGAAAGGCGGACCGTAGAAGCCACAAGGAAGCGAGTTCAGACGCCTCCCGTTCGGCCCGATGTAAAGAAACAGAGGATCTCATCACCCAATGTCTCAAGAAGGAGAAGATTATTGATCAACTGGACAAACAGAGATCATGTAATGATGATGATATCTCGTCAAACAACAACAACCATGTTGAAGTCCGGTGTAGCAACTAAACCCATGAAGGAAACACTCAAAGTCGCTAAAGAGTCATTATTATGCGAAGAGAGCAGTGAAGTAATCAACAATTGAAAACGCCAAGGACAAAGAACTAAAAAGCTTTGGAAAACATGGAAAGAGCGGTCGAGATCGATGACAATTTAATCTTGAGAGACTTGGAACTATTCGATTTGGGGTGGAGTCAAAATCATAACACTTGAGCAACTTTTTATAATGAAAGACGATGATGAAGATTCGATTTGGATATCGATTTAGGAGAGATTGTTTCATAGAAGTTACATTCAGCATTGTGGAGAGTGTGTTTCTAAGTATATTTTCAATTCGACTCAAGAAGAGATTGAAAGCTTGTAATCAGGCTCGCTTTCTGCTTATAATGAAATCGTTGACTGCTTCTCCGTGGATGTAGGATTGTTCAATCCAACCACGTTAAATCATTGTCTTCTTGTTTATTGTTGTTCGAGCGTTGATCTTAATTAATTGTAATGTCTTCCATTTCATCTTCTTTATCAATTGATTGATAGATCTAATGACATCACTTCGTAACACATCGATGCTCAATTGTGAATGTATGTTAATTACTTCAAGTGCTCCGTAAATGGTAATGTCTGTCATGATATTGAACATTTAGATTATCACAGATCAATCAAGAGTTTACAATAAATTTCCCTAACAAAGAACAAGTGGTTATCTTATCCCTCATTCATCTTCTCAATCACTTGTTTGTGTAATTACTCCCTACAATTTTCATCCAAAACCAGTGTTCTCCACAGATCTTGTCCATCTGTTCGATTGCATGTTCTTCGTCTCTGTGCAGAATAGATACGGCCATCACAAACACCCAACTACGTAAAAATAAGAAAATCCTGCCTTAAAATGACACAACATTGACAAAATGTCGACCAACAAGAAAAGTGAACAAGGTCAATGAACCCGAAATACTCGCCTCGATCAATTCCAGAGGAAATTGCGGATCAACCATCCCAATGGTCCCCACGATATGCCGAATCCAGCAATGTATACGCTGATATAAACCAAAACAAGAATAGACGGGCCTTTGCTTAGTGAATTATGATCCCCCTAACTTTGTGAGATGAACATTAGGATACCGGCCTCCATTTATAAATAGGAACCTCCTCCCGACTCTATCAACTAACAACATTGATATAAACATTGTAACAATACCCACAACTCCGCTTACCACGAGACATGAGAGCAGCGCCTTACCAAATCCTAGAGTTCGGAAAAGTATTGCACGTAGAATGCGATAACATAGATTCCAAATACTTGTTGGAAGAACGGATCAAGAAAGTGACATAACAAATTGAGGTACTTCGCTTGTTAAGGAGGATATTTTAATATGGATTCTTTACGATTTTCGACCTTTAGCTAGCTCGATGAGATCTTCAATTACCTTTACGTCATTTGTCCCTCCGATCAAGGTAACATTTGTTTAGCTTCACCTATACCAACACCTGATCAGAAAATGTTGTTGAGCTCCCTCAGATTTAGGCGGCGATGACATTTGACACGCGGAAGTGCCTGAACAAGTCTAGGTCATAAAAAATTGAGATTTAAGTAATAAGTAAAAGTAAGAATGTTTTCAAGCGGACAGTTTGCAAACAGACACCCAATTAAGTAAGACCCTCCCAAAAATAAGCATGTAAATAGTCACAGCTCTCCATTTAAAACCATAGAACTTTGTACCTGAAATACAAGATTTATAGTAGCTCAAAAAACATTATTAAATATATAATTACAAAATCAAAAAAACTTATTAGTTTTTATACTAGTACACAAAAAAACTTCTCTAAGTAGCACAAAAATTTAAAATATAGTGATAAATTATAATTCTGAAAAATCATTTTTCCGTTCACCCATAGCCATTTAGAAACCCTCGCTTCTTTGCTATTCCACCAAATACTAAAATATCTACTTTTGTAGATTTAAAGCGCTTTATAATAAAATATGAAATATCACGATTAAAATCATTTACAAACACAATTTTAGCTAAACTTTGTAACTATTTTCTTACATTCACGTTTGAATTTTTCATTATATGGAAGAATGGGTGGCGTATTACTCACATATATTAAGCTATGTCGAATAATCTAGCGGAATCTTTTGTCGGAGCTTTTAAGGTGCGGATTACGTCGCAAGGCTAAGCCCCACCTAATACATTATTCTCATGACTTGATTGAATGAAAGAAGAGCAAGGAAACAAGAAGGGAAACCAATAAAGAAGAAGCTGGAAGATTTAGTTGGCACAAGTTGCAAATTGAGATCGATTGAGAGAATATTTGGAGACATTATTCAAATTACCTGCACATGCTTACACCAACAGTTAATCACTAATTTTTTTTGTATGAACTTGATGACCACACAAATACATGTGATTGCTAATCATCAAGAACTAGTTGTGGTTGAACAAGAATTCGATTTGATCGTTCATATGCCAGAATCAATGTGTTGGGTTTATAGTTTTGGCACTTGGTCGACCAATGATTAGCTACTAGCATTAATCACCAACAATGTGACTGTTATGATAAGATATGCACCATCAACTAACCCTCATTTTCAATGCAACGCCATAATTATATATCGGAGATCTACTAATCTCAGTTTAGCGGCGGAACTTTTGTTTGCACCCCACATTTCTATAAATTATAGTTCGTAAATGATCGTCGATCAATCTTAATAAATGATTTAGCCAAAGTTGATTTAATTATAAAAGTCTATTTGATCACAAATCACCTCATCATATCTTTTCGACAAACATGACATATATAATAATATGCTAAAACAAAATAATTATTAGAGCCCTAAATAGATTGAATTTCCTCTTTAGTTAATTAGTTAATGAGGTTCCCAACAAACACAAGAAACCTGGGAAGATTTAATACTTGGAACATAATTATAATTAGTTGGTATGATTGTCATGAGAATCTTTGGTTGGCTTTAATTGGAGAAATTAACCGGAAAAGAATGAAACACATATCATGTGGTCCACTTTGCATTATTGTAGTCCATTAAGATGTATTTTGGTGTGTATTTTTATTTTTTATTTTGGATTTGTGGTCATAATTATCTACTGTCATGTTATTATAAGAACATACAAATACTTAATATGAATAATTTTTCTTTATTGCAGGTTGGATAGTTGATTGAGCCAAATCTTTAGTTGTTAGCTTCGAATTAATCATATTCTGGGATGATATATTTCGTCAAGAAAAGGCAATTTCAATTCCCTCCATCCGATCGATTTGAATAACGCAAGATTGAACAAAGGTTAAGATGTTAATACTTTCAACTCCAACATTGTTTGCACAAATAAATACAATATCGGATATACGATACATAATTATTTTACAAAACATGCATTGCAATGTAATAAATCGAATAATGTGAGAATTACTGTTTTTATATATATTAAAAAAAATATAGATACAATACAATCTTGAAGCATAAAACTTTGCATAATTATCATCTCAAATATAAAGGAAATAATGAAAGATAAAAAATTGCTACCTATCTGATACGACCACATAATTGGAAAAAACATTTCAAAAAATATAAATAAAAGGGAAAAAAATCCACTTTATTGAATCATGTACTTTTACTTAAAAACTGGCACGTGTATACACACCATATAGAAATTGGGTTGATGAGAGGAAGGAATATAATTTAAATTGATTTGAAATTATTCAAATTAAAGCGGCATGCTACACACATAAAATTGTTAAATTTTAACTTTTTTCATTCAATTGATTTTAACTTTAGCTACGGATTATTTTGAATCTGTAATTACAAAATGTTCGATTAAGCTATCTGATTGTCTAAACCATATGGAAGTTTGACTTTATCCTGCAATGAACTGATGATAGTTGTAATTGCCCGATGAGTCAAAATTCCAAGTTATACATGGGAATAGCATGCGTGTCATCAAATTTAATAATCGTATTTTAACAGCCGAAAGTATGTTAATTAGTCGTTTTTCTTGGGTTTTAGGTAAGGATAAACGGATTCAATGAAGGTCTAAGGTGCTTGACTTGAATTAAACATTTGTTTAGTATATCCGTACCATTAGTTAAAAGATAAGATGGATATGGATTTCTCCTGCACATTTCAGTTTGACTTGCCTACTTTTAGAAGTACATGCTTAACGCAATTATTACCGTCATGTTCATTTATTAAAAGTTGTGGATTGGGTTTAAACTCAAACATAAATATCACATTTAATTTTGAGCACGAAGATTAATGTGCGATTATATAGCGTTGGGGACAAATGCACATGAATTATAAATGTTGCTAAAAATAGAAATGTAACATTTGTAGTGGGACAAATATAAATGAAATGTGTGACATTTGTTGTGGAACGGGGGAGTAAAAATTTAAGATTAGTTTATCTATCATATAGAGTTAAAACTATAAGTTAAGAAAAATATTAAAAAATAAATAAACGTTTTTAATCAGGTTTTCTTGATATTAACCTTGAGTAAGTTCACTCCTCTCTTTAATGACTAAAGTTCATTAGATCGCTTTGCATCAGCATAGGGCAAGGCATACTCCCAAAAATTCCCAATCCAAACCGCATGTCCTCAGAAAGATCGTTTACTTTCCTTTTAAGCGATATTAGGGTTCCTTCGATCTTAACTTAATACATTATTTTTCAAAGAAAATGTTACAACATTGAGTATTGATTCATGTTAAATAAGTTTCTATAAATATTGTCAAATGTCTAGTACTAACAAATCATTTAATCGTAAATTGCAAATATTGTCCTCAATCCCGAAACAAATTAAACCATCAAGAACTAAAATTATATACAAAAAATCCATCCATTTCCTCATAAGATTTGGCAAACTATGGCTAATGCACATTTGGGCAGAGACCCAACAAAGGATGGGCTGTTTGTTTATCACAATCCAGACCTTATAGGACTGCAATTAAGAGGCCCAAGCCTCATATTAGGAAAGATCAACAGAGGATCCAAATCGACAATTAGCTAAATCCCAAGGGCCTTTACAAAACTTATTGGGCTCGCCAGTTAAGAAGTGTATGAATTAGGCGAACTAGAAGGCTTGACACGTGGATGTCGGCATGGAATCCTATTTATTATCTCTTTTAACATACAAAATCGTATCGTCTTATAGTTTCTTTTAATAATAAATAGAAGCGTGAGGATTAAATAAATTAATCGAGAAAATAAGATAGTCAAAATTAAGCATGAACAACGTTGGTGCGTGGTGTCGATTGGTAGTCATTCTTCGTCGATATTATATCGTTGAGTGTTTATTTATATTAGCTATAGAAAATGTAAAAATTGGGTACTACTGATGCTCGACATTAATTAGTAAGCGGTACATATTTTTTTACAAAAAATCAATCCCAAATGGAACGAAAATAAAATACAAAAATCTGCAATCGATAGGGTTGTTAAAACAATCTCAGCGATGATATGTGGTCACTTCCACACACAAATATTATACAAGCGTAATTTCACATATTACGGTTATTTTTTCGGTTCCACGACAACGCGGTGGTATCGTCCACAAAAATCTGATTATTATTCTGAACATAATTTTACATGGTGATCCCAGCCTCGTTATGGAGATCAGGTTCCCCACCTAGAGAGTATCATATCCCCCAGACCCGTTATGTATCAAGAAAGTAGAAAGAAGATCGAAGAGTGTTGATATGAACCCCCCCTCCCTCATGGAAAAAAATAGTTTTACTAACTTAATCATAAAATGTTGATCGGGTCTTGTAACAAAAGGTATGGAGCAGGTTCGAGCATATACGGGGCGGACACGAACATCATTATTTGAGCGGGTTGAAATTGGGTTGGATAAAACCAGTCCTTGAAGCGGAGATCGTAGAAGATAAGCCTTATACCTCGTCCTACTGATGAATCTTATATATAAAGAAAAGGAAATTGAAAGTCTTCACATATAAAATCTTGTTGATAGACATGTAAAGATCAACACACCACCGATTAGCTCACGTGTGTATCTTCTATCTTACGGAACTAAAAAAACGCGTCTGTACGATTAATATAACATTCTTAGAAGATTAGTTGAAGGGACTATGTTAGCATAGATCGAAGGTCCTCAATGGATTCATGCCCATTAAGAAAATTAGTGTGTGGGTGGCGATTTTGATGGAATTATGGGATTTAGGAGATTTGATTGATCACATTTATAAATAATTACAAGGTTGAATATCATTAGCATAATTATGTAACCAAAATTGATTAAAATTGTAAATGTATGAGAACGAATCGCATTAACTTGGAATCAAAAATATATTTACCACGATTATAATTGTTTTGTAATTTTTTAATTAAAAAAAATGAAAGTATTTCTCACATTGATTTGAGGCTAAAGTACTATAGCTAGAATTGATAATAAAAACTGGTCTTTATAATATATGGATAGATCTCATCTTCACATGCGTAAAAATTGAAAATTAATTTATTACTTTATTCTCTACCTTCTCACCTCTTCTACTTTATTCACTATATCCTCGACTATTCATTATCTTTCATACATAAGTATTTAGAGAAAATTGAAACTTAAATTCAAAAATAAAAGAAATGTAGAGTTAATACAACTTAAAATGAATTTCTTTTACGAATTGTCGAAGTAATTAGAAAGCGCTCAAAGTATCATTTATGCACATGCGGATCATGTGTGTTTCAAGAAAACCATCAACTTTAGAATATAGTAGAAAATATCTGAAAATGCAGAATAACCAAAAGTGCACAAATGGTATAGTGGTGTATATATATATATATATATATATATATATATATATATATATATATATATATATATATATATGAAAGGCTAATCAAAATAGTCGTATATTTTAGTTTGTAAGAATGTTTGATGCTAAACTATTTAAAATGAGTATCTTTTGAGCGTTTGATGCTACGTTAATTATTTATAATGTGTTTTAATGAGTCGTTTTAATTTTTAAAATTCGATTTCATTTTATCTTATTCAATAAAATTATATTTTATTTTAATGAATAAAATAATTTATTTAATTAATAATAGTATTCAAGATTGATATACATAGATCTCTTGTCACGAATTCAAATGTATGATAAGTCTAGCCAGTTGAAAAGCCTGGTTGAAAATCAACTAATTTCACAAAATTCTATGTAGTAATGAATTAATTTAATAAATACTTTATTTTAAAATTTTATTATTTCATTTTTCTTATTTAATAAATTTATGTTTTACTTTAATGAATAAAATGACTTATTTAATTAATTAGTATTCAAAATTGGTGTCTAGCATACATGGATTAGTCTTGTAAATTGGCGAATTCAAATATATATTCAAAATATTTTTGGATTTTTGTAGATAAAGTTATATGAGATTAATAAAACTATATCTACGATCAACACCAAAAAATAATAATGAAATATCTGCTAAAATCTGACTAATTACAAAATTACGTGGATTTGAATGAATGCGGTGTAATAGTATTCAAGATTGGTGTCTATGGATTAAATGCATGTGGCGAATTCAAATATATATTCAAAATATTTGTAATTTTTGTAGACAAAGTTATATGAGATTTAATAAAAGCTATATATCTGATCAGCCGAAAAATATGATGAAATATATCTGACTAAAATAAATCTAATTCTACAAAATTCCACATAGAATTTGAATAAATCGGTGTAATAGTATTGAAGATTGGTGTACATGGATTAAATCTTGTCATGGCGAATTCAAATATATATTTAAAATATTTTTGGATTTTGTAGATAAAGTTATATGAGATTTAATAAAAGCTATATATCTGAGCATCTAAAAATAACGTTGAAATATATCTTTGGGTAAAATCTAATTATTAAAATTTCGTAAAATTTGAATGAATCTGTGAGGTTTAACTTATGTTTTACATATGGATGGATGGATTTCATTTAGGATAAGTATACCTTAATTAAAAGTGAAAAGTAACATTTGGTATGCAATCATGATTGCACGATTTTAACTAGTGGTAGATGCTAGAAATTACCAATAATAAAGGTAGAACTTACTACTATTATTAAGAAAATGCGAATTTCTATTATTAGGATAATAATACGATAAGGTCAAACACGAAATATGTTCGATTTCTAAGATGTGATTACACTTAAAGCTGCGAAGGTTTGTGTGTATATATAACAAGTAAGTTTTGAGTTTATTGACATAAAGGTAACTATATGCTATCCTCTTTTGAATTATCTCCTACGTTTCTTTTGTGATTCAATGTATGATTTTGCTTTCAACTAAAATATCACATGGATATCCAAATTGGATTGTAATAAGTGAATATAATAGTTTTATTACTTTATTCAAAATATAAATCAGATTGTAACAACTCTACTATGACTTGCAAAATGATTGTTTTGTGAAGTTAGGAGTAAATACTCAGTAATAACAATAATAATAATGATGATAATGATAATAATGATGGCGATGATGGTGGTAGCAATTCGACTCGACATATCTTCTTATCTAATTTTTATCCCTAATAAAGTCACATGCCTCGTGGCAAAATTAAAACCTCAAGCATTTATCCTTATCAAAATATTCCTGTTGTTATACATAGTACTCCTAATCAAGTCACATGCCTCGTAACATATAAGGTCGGCTTCACAATAAATTGAGGTTCAACTTGAATACCTTGATTGAAATTTAAATTGTACTAAATGTACAAGTCCTACCCCTTTTGAACCGTGACCCAAATATTTCATACAGACATAGCTAATAATAACCGAATCATCTCTATATTTCGTTGGTTAATATAATCCGTTTTAGATAGGATCATTGTTGAGAATATACACTGTGAAATTATGCGTATATTTTATTCAATATCATTCTGAAATCATATTTTTATCGTATGAGGGATTTACAATATCACCGTACATATCATTTTCATTTCTATTGTCAAGTAAGGAAACATGGGTTAAATGCAAAATACCCCATTAAGTTATTGTAAATGTCATGGCACTCTCTTTGAGTTAACAATTAATCTAAACCATACGAGTTATTAAAAAAATTTGCGCGAAACTCCCCTGAGTTAATAAATTAGTCCCCGAGTTATGAAAAATGTGCGCGAAACTCCCTTGAGTTATTAAAACATATGCGTGGAACCCCCCTCAGCCTTTTTTTACGGCGTGCTCGTGTTAGGTGCGATTTCTTACTCCAAATTAACGCAACTAGGTGGACTAGACATTCATAGTTTCAGTTTATTATCTTTTGACTTCACTTTTTTCCGTTTACATGACTAATAATGAATTGGTATATGTTGTTGATATGTAGTGACAATTTTAATTAGTGTTATCTATGATTATTTATATATTTAGGTGTTATATAATCGGTAGTGTGTGATCGATTTTTGTTGTTCATTTAACCGGAAAAAAATAGAGTTTTACTATTTTTAATTTCAAATTTAAGTCATTTAATATTTTCAAAATTTAGACTAACGAGTCAAGTACTTGTAATCTGAATTCATCATGTATATTTAGTATTCATGTAAAGGGGTATTTTGGAGCGAAAGAACTTATCTTATTACTCGAACAATGTCGATTACATTTAGGGCCGACTGGCGTCCTAGCAGGAAAAAATCGTTCGACTAAAGATAAACAAAAAAAACTAGATAAGCAAAGAAAATCTAATTTGGAGCTAAAGGTCGTAAACCAATGGCGTGTAGATTCAGCTCCAGCACCAGGTCAGCAACCTTGTTCTTCACGTATCTGATCCCCGTGGTCCAAATCACTGATCGTGTTATCTGCTGTATATTCGGGGTTATGTTCTTGAAGATCTTCTCATTTGAGCTATCCATATGTGGTAGAACATCTCAGCTATCAAGGCATGGAATAAATAGGCACGTCGTCGTCTACCTTTTGTCATTTGGCAGAACCAGTGCATAAGTTGTTGCCAGTCGTGTATAGGGGGTGTGAAATCCTCATCCATCTCAATCCACCTTTCAAAATCTCATATGTAACAGGGCAATTGAAATGCAGTGCTCTATGGATTGAGAATCATTGCAAAAGCACATTATGCATCGATGAAATACGAAAACTTCATCGGTCTTTTAGCCATGACGTCTATGAAGCGAAACCAGCGAATGAATTTCTCCTTTGGGAAATTTGGATTATCAAGAACGAGTCGCCATTCAACCTTCGAGGGCATGGCGGTGATAAATCTTGTGAGCAGAATATTTCTTTGCCTCAATTTTCTATCCATTCTTGCTCATCTTGTAAAACAATTTTCATTTTTATGCGGCTTTGATGATCGAGGTACCTGATGGAATACTCGATCATTGGCCGGTGATTCTTTATGTAATAGCTATGGACCCATCGCACTGAGAGTCGCTTTAGTTTGAATCTTCAAAGGAGTTTGGCGGCAGGGCTTTATTCCACTCATGGAGGCTAATTATATTCAAACCGCCGACTTCTTAGTGCCGCACTTCTTGCCGGGATACCAGAGCTTTTCGGTAATTATCATTTCCACTCCACAGGAAGCTACGACAAATATGTTGTATATGATCCAGTACTTTCTTCGGGATGGGAAACACCTGTAACCAGTATGAGGTTATGTATGTAATAACACTCTTTAACAATTGTTCACGACCATCAAAGCTTAAGAGGCGAACCGTCCAGTGGTGAATCTAGCGAATCTTATCAATTAAGGGTTGATATTGCGCTGAAAGTTTCTTGTGAGATAATGGCACCCAAGGTATTTCAGGAGATGACCCATTGCGCACTTTGTATTAATGATTATTTGCTATCAATATATGCGATGCCTCCATGAAAACCCTCGTCTTTTGTTGTTAGCCCTCGAACCCGTACTTTCGAAAGCAGTCAAATTGATCCAACAATAACCTTACCAATTTCAAATCACCTCGCATAAATAACATTAGATCATCCGCGAAACAAAGGTTCGTTATATAAAGTTTCTCACACTTCGGGTGAAAATTAAACTCCGGCATATTCTTTAATTCCTGCAAACGACGATGGAGATATTCCATTGCACTACAAGAAATTCACGGAAAAAGCGGCTAATCCGTGGCCTTTAGCGACGGATCGCTAATTGGTGCGGCAGTTCTATCAATGCCTTTTGCGACGGATAACGATTATCCGTCGCTACGTATGAAGGATAACTTATCCGTCGCTAAATTGGGCGACGGATAACTCTTATCCGTCCCTAAGTTTGACTTTTAAAAAAAAATGAAATTATTAACGACGGATAATTTTATTCGTCGTTAATATTTTTAATTAAAATTAAAAAAAATATAAAAAAATGGCGACGGATATCTATCAATGCATGACTAACGACGGATCGCCCATACGGGCAGCGGATACGTGTCAAAATCGGCCGGAAAAATTTATCGAGACGAAACGCGAGCTGGAATCGATTCTTCATTTTCTTCCTCTTTCTCTTCTTCTCCTCTCTTGATTCCGGTGAATTCTTCGTTATTAAATGATCTTGGTGCCTAATCGAAGCTTGTGGGACAAGGAGTTTGATTCTTGATCAATTTCAGATTTCTACCGATTAATCAAGGTATTTTGGCTAAAACCCTAGTTTTTAAAAATTTGGGAATTTTGTTTATTTTGATTAATTTGAGCAATTATATGTATATATGATAAGTATGTAGTAGTTAGTTTAGTTAATTTGATTAATTATATGTAATTTGATATGTAATTTGTTCAATTTGATATATATATATGTAATTTGATAGTTAGTTTAGTTAATGATATGTATATATGTTAGGTATGTAGTATGATATGAATGTATGTAGTTAGTTTGATTTGTATGTTAAGTATATATAGTTAGTTTAGTTAATTTGATTAATTATATGTAATTTGATATGTAATTTGTTCAATTTGATATATATATATATATATATATATATATATATATATATATATATGTAATTTTATAGTTATTTTAGTTAATTATATGTATATATATTAGGTATGTAGTATGATATGAATGTATGTAGTATGTTAAGTTTGGTATGTATGAATGTATGTAGTTAGTTTGATTTGTGTGTTAAGTATATATAGTTAGTTTAATTAATTTGATATGTTTGTTAAGTATATAGAAGTATGTAGTTTTGATTTGATAAATTTGTATGCTAAGTATGTAATTTGATATGAATATATGTAGTAATTCGATATGTATAGAGTGATTAGTTAATTTGATATGCATGTTAATTATATAATATATGTACTAAGAGGTTGAAATGGTTAAAATATATGCCCAATTTTGTAACATATCGAAGACCTAATTAATAATTAATTTATAATGAACATATAATAATTAACAATTAACCTCCACAATCTTCTTATCCGAATTGGAATCGATCTAATAAATTAAATACGATCTAATAAATTGGAACGTGTCAGGTTAAAAATAAAGTATACAATCAATTCCGACCGTTCATGGATGTACGATAAATACGGCGGTAAATAAGCGAGTTTCTAGGAGTTTTGTAGAAGGGTTAAATGTTTCATCTCGTTTGCCATGGAGACGCTACTTTGTTTGATTTCCACGGCAAGCTAAAACGAATTGTGAGGATTGAATATTCTGGCTTGCCATTGAAACGAACCTTCTTGTTTGATGTTGAGTAGTATGATCCTAATCCGGAAGTGCGAGGAAGAGCAGCGGTATGAAATGGTTGATGTGAACGAAAGAAGAGTGCGAACAGTATGAACCATTTATTACGGCGACTCAAACGACAAGTGGTGTTTCTTGAATATCAGCGGAAAGCGATAAGGGGAATGGTTAGGCTGCGGTACCTATTCGTGCTCGCTTCGAAAGTGTAGTACATTGAGAAAGGCGACTCGATTACCAACTCGTACCAACAAGAGGATGTCGATAAACAAGCGAAGATCCCATAGAAGCGGATGATGAGTTGTTTGATGCACGAGGACGATATGTAGACTTAGAGGCGATAGCGGTATATTATGTATTATAACTAGTTAGTAGTTGATAACATTTGAGTAATTATATGTGTTACTATAATATATTACGTATTATAACTCGTACTAATCATTTTATTGTATTTATTACATGTTTTTGCGAGATGCATGACGAGGCCGTCCACTATCGTCCCCACCACTGCGAGCCCTTGAGATAGTAGTGGTGGTGGGTGAGACAGTCGGATGTGAGGAGGCTCCGATGGTGAGGCGGCGGTCTCGGATTCTGAGACCCCCGCGGAGAGAAGCGGCCGTGGCTACCGGTCGGCCAGACACCGTCTTTGGAGGACAACCACGACGATTGTCCCTACCTGTTCGATCGAAACCATCCCAACGTCCGTGGGGCGGCTTGCCGATGATTTTCCTGTTGGTCACCAGTAAGTATTATACATTCTTCTTAAATATGTAAAACATAACTTATAATGATAGTTGACAAGTATAAATTGTTGTACTAAAGTAATATATATTACGTTTGGTGTATCTTATACATTGACAATGACTTATGGCCTCGGAGGTGCACAACAAACTAGGTGACATCTTAGGGCGAGAGAAAACCTTTGAGGCGGTGGTGAGTGTTGGAGCCACATCTCGGGCGCATGAGGCGAAGTACTTGATGGTGAGGTAAGTTAAAATATGGCATTCCTTCGTTTGTAATTATAATCGTTTTAATATGAGTGGTATGTTAGCCCTTTGTGTGAGTGGTATGTTAGCCACTTTATTTGGGTGATATGTTAGTCACCATTGTGTTAGTAAAATTTAGGACAATGTGGTGGTATGTTAGCCACTATATGTGAGTGGTATGTTAGCCACTTTGTTTGGGTGATATGTTAGTCACCATTGTGTGAGTAAAATTTATGAAAATGTGAGTGTTATGTTAGCCACTATATGTGAGAGGTAAGTTAGCCACTTTTTTTGGGTGATATGTTAGTCACCATAACTGATATAATGTTGTTTTATCTTGTAAAATAGATGTAACATGGTGAGGTTATGCATGTATTGATTTTGGATGTTGTATGAAATTGGGAGTGTAGAAGGTACTTCATTCGGTGAGTTGATCCCAGATCTGGCATGTTTACGAGGCTGTATGGGATCAGCTATCTGAGGATATATGCATTCGTGGAAGGCCATTCGGGATCGGGGTGAAATCCTCCACAGGTTGATCGGTGAGTGGGCCCTTTGGGATGCCCTTGGCGCTTGGCGATGTCCGGGCGTTGCCTACACCAGTGAAAGGGCATCCCGATCGTCTGGCGGGAAGGGCCGTTCACCACCTTGGTAGGCGATCTACTGTCACTGATTATTATCAATCGGTGCGTATATATGTGTTTTGGCAATCTAGCATTACGTGTATGTATGAAGTCTCTTTGCTCTATTACTTGTAGATGATAAATTGTTGACTAGATCTGGTTTGATTCGGTGGCATGGGGAGGTGACATCAGTATGCCATCTTCAAGAAACAGCGAAGGCGGGTATGGACCATTAGGGCCTTGTCTATTGATATGTTTATGTTGCTTAAAGTTCATATTTGTACACTATTACAAGTTACTTTTTAAAAGCGATGGCGATCATGATATCTGCTATTTACGATTTGGTGAGGTTGATGCTCGGTGGCGAAGCGAAGGGAGGCGGGTGATGTGTTGTCAGTGAACAAGTTGACAACATCTTCCTGAGGTCGACAAAGCAGACAAGAAAGGATGAATATATGGACTGGGGCCTCGGTTTGCATCGGCTAGTCGGGTGCTCCTCATCATCATCAATGATCCAGACGTCCGGTTTACACAGGACCGGTCTCGGAAATAGATGCGATCGCGAGTCAGGAGCAGGTTGCTCGGCTAACTTCGAAGATGGAGCAACAAAGGGGCGGGATGGGCGACCGCGGAAGAACAAAGGGAGGAGAACGGCGCCTTGATTCTGAATGGGCGATTCATGTCGATTCGCCATCACCCACCCGTCGATAGCTAGTTAGTTAGTTATGTATCATGTTGGATTTTTTTCATATTTACACTTGTGTGGATAATTTCTCGACTCGGATATTACTTTTTTATTCAAAATTTATTGAAATATTTTCCGTATTATTCATTTATTATCGAACATTATATTGATTAAATAGGTGAATTACGAAAAAGCGAGGATTAATATGAAATAAATAGTAGCGGATTAATAGTAGCGGATTCAGTGGCGGAAATTCAAAGTAATGAGTAGTGGCGAATTTGATTCCGTCACTAATTCGAATAAAATGTTGAATGACGGATAGAATCTATCCGTCGTTACCTTCTTGACGGATAGATTCTATCAAATCGTCCGGTTCTTGACGGATAGAATCTATCCGTCGCTAAAATAACAACGGATAGATTCTATCCGTCGTTATATTATGACGGATAGATTCTATCCGTCGTTATATTCGATTAAAAAAAGGTCAAACATATAATCCATCATTGACTCGGTGGCGGATTTTTATCCGTCGCCCGATCCGTGGCTGGGCGACGGATCGGCTTGGCGACGGATCTATCCGTCGCTTGACCGATTTTTGTAGTGTTGAGAACAAAAGAAATGGTGATAGTGGATCACCTTGGCGCAATCCGGTCTTGCTTTGAAGTTTTGGCGGCACCCCATTAATTGAATATCTAGGGAGCGGACCTTACGACATGATCCATCCCTGGCCGAAATGGTAGACCAAGTTCTCGCATAATCATCTCGAGCATTCCACTCCACAGTATCATAAGCTTTATGGATATCCACCTGTATCATAACTCTGGGAGATATGCCTTTCCGACCATAACCTTTAATTAATTCTTGAGCAAGCAGAATGTTATCATGTATGACCTTACCTGGCAAGAAAGGCGATTGGCTATCATCAACAATGGTATTAATCACCTTTCCTAGCCGAAGTGATGATCTTTGATATAATTTTATAGGCGATAGTGCGACAAGCAATCGACGCATGTCACAAACCCCTTTAGCGAGAAGGGATTTGGGTATCGAGTGACAGTATAGTTTAAAGTAGGATAGATGGAGGAAGTTTCGAAAAAATCCAAGACTGCATTATAAACATCCGTACTCACCGTCTGCCAGGCTTGTTTGAAAAAATGGGCATTGAAACCATCAATACCCGGAGCCTTGAGATCACCAATATCCTTCAGGGCATGTTCAATTTCCAATCGAGATAAATTTGAATAAGCAATTTCTGTCACTTTGTTTCAATTGTTTACCGTCTGAAGAATACCCACATCAACACCAGGACAGCAATGAGCCTCCAAACCAATTAACTGTGAGTAGAAGTGTTGAATCTCAGCCTCGATGTCAGCATCACGTATAAGAATACGACCATCATCCGATTCGAGCTTGTGGATGCCAACCCTCCGATTCTTTTCTCGAACTTGGGCATGGAAGAAAGAAGAGTTACCATCACCAGTTTTATCAATGTACTTAGATCTACGCCTTAGAATCCGTTAATCGATCTCGACCATTTTCCGGGTTTGCGTGTCTTCTTTTATTCTTTGAAGGAGAACCGGATCGAATCTACTTTGACACCTGCTCTTGCGGTTGAAGTTGATTCCATGAGGAATGGATTTGCTTCCCCAAAAACTCGCATTCAACCCCTTTAAAGCATGTTTGGTAGCTTTAGCTTGGTCCATAATCGTTCCTGCGGGTTGAGTTGCTATCCGCTACGAAGAATTGGCTCTGATTTCTGAAAATCCTCAATTTGGGTAATGCAGTTAATGAATCTAAAACAAGTCCGCTTAGCCTTTATATGCACATAATTTTGAAACCTGGGGGAGAATGGTCGGAGATTCCCGGGGCCATAACCTCCACGTCAACATTTGGATTTGCTTGAAACCAATCCACATTTCCTAAAGCTCGATCAATGCGGGAGTAGATAGCATACATGTGTATGTTTATTAGACCGAATGGCTGGTCTCCAAATGTGGGATTTCAAATAAACTGTCTCCTCCATCATCTCCACAAAATCCTTATATTCATGGCGCGATGCTTGAATGCCACCAATCTGATCCTTAACACCGATACATTATTGAAATTACCAATGCAAACCCATTTTTCTGTATACTTGAGGCCAAAACTTTGAGTTCTTGCCATAGCAAACAGTGAATCAATTGATTATGCACATAAATAAAGGTAAGGAGACCTTTATCTACACCATCAGCATCGAACCATCTACAATGGAGGAACTTATAAAACCTTTGGAGAAATTAAACTTGCACTCGATTTGGGTCCCACAACCCGTATTCGACCAAGTGCATGAGCAGTAGTTATCTAAAAACTCCATTGACTTCCCAATCTTTTCGAATCTTATCCTTGTTTTCTGTTTCACTCTTGTTTCTAGAAGGCCCTATACTAATATTCCAATCCGGAGGCAGAGCAATCTCCTTATGCTTAGTGACCTTATTCAGCCTAACATTCCAAGCTAACATTTATAAATATTTTGCTCTTCACGAGCGGATCCAAGCTCAAGTGGCATAAAACCATTCAGTGATTACTATCTCATCGATTGCGTGATGCGCTTCTCTCTCCTATTGGCGATGCGGTTTGGGGATCGGCGCCTATTACGAGCGAGGACCAATCATCCGGTTCCCTCACGGGTTAACTTTGATCTGATGTGAGTCGTGTGATGGGTTCCTCTATTCCTGTGTTGTTTCCGTGGTGACTGCTGTTTAGATGAAGCAACCGCTTTGGCGGTACTTTGCCTTAGAAACCCACCGTCGACCAGGTTCCTGACGATTTCCGGTCCCTCGAGTTGCTTGTTTTGGTTGCTGTGAACCGTGCCCTTGAACCCTCGGAGGGGTTTTTTCCTCACCACAATTATGTCCCAATTTTTTACATTTTTGGCAGAAAATAGGCTGCCAATCATACTCCACATGCTGATTTATCACGTTTCCTTGTCGATCCTTAATCATCACAGTTCGTAGTTCTGAGTGATGTCGACCTCAATCAAAACTTTATAAAATTCCATGGGATTTTGCGATTATTTTAATAACTATGATTTTTTTTGCATTGATTTAGTGTAAGATAACATAAACAAACATCTATAGTTGCACCTAATAAAAGTGTACCTAACACACTTTAAAAATAAAGGGTGGGAGGTTTTGTGCCCATTTTAATAACTTCGAGGGTTTGGTACTAATTCGTTAACTCAAGAGGGTTTCGCGCACATTATTAATAACTCAGGGGTGTTATGCATTTTACTCAAGGAAACATAAATTGTTACAAACAGTAGAGGAAACACTGATTTATTATGACAAAGACAAGAATAAAAATCGAATCCAATGATCGAATAATTTGAGATAAATATTACTATTAATATAACATATAGTCTCTTATAATTCTACATAACATATCTAGAGACGGCCTATGTTATTAATAAAATCATTCATGTTATTAATCAAACGTCTATGTTGTTAACGAAACAAGTCATGTTGAAATATGAAAAAACACAAATGTTGAGAACATAAATATTTTGATTAATAACATCGATTATTTTCTTGACAATATAGGTCCATCTCTAGATAAATTATCTAGAGACCGTCTCTCATGAGATTTACTCTTAATATAATGGGTTAACTAAATTATTATACAAAGTCTCATGAAATACGGTCTTATCTAAAGACGGCATATATTATCAATAAAATCATCCATGATATTAATCAAAACGTCTATGTTGTTAAAGAAATAATTCTTGTTGTAATATGAAAAAAAACACCAATTTTGAGAATATAAGTGATTTGATTAATAACATCGATGATTTTTGTGACAATATTGGTCCGTCTCAGTAGACTTACTCAAATTATTAAAGAAACATTTAACTACACTGCTTGGAATTACCAGGAGAAATGGATATAAATTAATGTAGATCTAGGTCCGATTATTTAGGCCAGCATAGTTACTCCTCCTCAATGTTTTTGTAACACCTGGTCCCCTTGTAGATCGAGGTCCGATTATTTAGGTTGTCCATAATTACTCATGATATACTGGCCCTATTGTAACAAGACACGCACTATATCATCACTATGACATGCAGTGAGAGACTTCTCAGTTGCTCATACATCCCAAGATTGATTCAGATCAAACATGCTTAACTTAGGAGCTCTCATAGAAGCATTTTCAAACATAAAGGTTCTCCCTGTTGATGTGGATATATGTTGATATCAACCCATTTAAACTCTTCGAAACTTTGACACATTCTCCCTTATTAAATTGTGCATTGCGTAGACCAACCTTCCACTCGTTGTGGGTATCGGATTGGTTCCGCTCTGCTACCATTTGTAACACCCCTGTCCCCTGTCGGTCGAGGTCCAACCGTTTGGCCAGCGCGGTTACTCATGATTTGGGCACTTTCCGGTGATATGTTGGTCCTTGTACTGACTCATGTCATTTCCACTCAATTTTCTCCATTGTACCTTTTAGAGACTTCCAAGGTCATCTATACAATGATTCCATCAGAGCAAACATGTTTAACTTTAGAGTTATTATGTAAGTCTTTTCGAAAAGAAGTTTGCACATCGTTTACATGAGCAGCGTTCTCAACCATTTAAATCTAAGCTATCCGGCATCATTCCTACTTCCACACTTGATCCAACAAGTCCAATGATTTTCACTGCATCAAAAAATGATCAATCTGTCCAGCCACATGAAACCAGTCTCACACATATACCCCAAACCAAAAGCGTGGGCGTTCACAGTCTGACTCAGTGGTTAAGAAATATGTATCCAAGACTCGTGTTTCTAAGAGTTCAAGTCAGGCGGTTATTTCAAACAATTCTTTGAATAAGAAAATTCGTACAGACAAGGCTTCTTTTTTATCTGGACCAGAGGCGGAGGTTGCGAGGCAACCCCGCCTACCACAATGAGTTGTCTAAGTTGGAACTGTCAGGGCTTGGGGCTCTTGGATAGTTCGAGCACTTAAAGAGTTTATCTGTACTCATCACCCCCAGCTTATCTTTCTTATAGATACTCGCCTTGGTACTATTGGTATAGATAAGTTAAAACAGAGTCTTAATTTGTTTGGTGTGGTTGTTCCGTCTGTTGGACAATCAAGTGGTTTGGCTCTTCTCTGGGATAAGAATACAAATGTAATGGTTCAGAGTTACTCGAGGAATCACGTTGATGCACATGTTCAGTTACAAGGTCATGATTTAATTTGGCGTATCACAGGTTTTTCATGGGGAACCCGATAGTAGCAAGAGGAAACATACTTGGAATTTATTGAAAAATCTTTCGCAGCAGTCCGAGAGGGAGTGGGTTGTTATAGGGGATTTCAACGAAGTTACTTCACAAGATGATAAATTGGGTGGAAATTTAATCCCTGAATGGTGATTAAGGGATATAAGAGAAGCTTTGACTTTTTGTGGACTCACTGATGTGAATTACACAGGCTATCAATACACGTGGTCCAACAACCACGATACTACGTCAAACACTCAGCTCCGCCTAGACAGAGCTTCAGCTACTCACTCGTTCTTCACTGCGTTTCCAGATTCGCGTGTACAACATCTCTTCACAAGAAATTCTGATCACAGCCCAATCTTACTCCGACTCCGGCATCTTAATTCGAGACAATTCAGGCATACCCGACGTTGATTTCGGTTCGAATCGATGTGGGTTAAGGCTTGTGACTGCGATCAGGTTGTTTCAGACAACTGGGAATCTGATTTGGGGCTTTTGGCTAATATCGATAATTGTCGAGTGGGTTTGCTAAATTGGGAGAAAGGGTCTTTTGGATCAGTGAAGAAACAAGTACGGGAGTAGAAATAATTGCTTGAGCGATTGCGAAGGAACGAATACTTGACGGTGAAGAAGAGGCAGTGTCTGAAGAAGTTATTAGAGGAGGTTACGGAGAGAGGAAAGTATGTGGAAGCAAAGGGCAAAGGTTGATGGTTAGCGGAAGGAGATAGAAACACACGGTTTTTCATGCTCAAGCATCTCATCAAGCTCAAGTTAATGATATTCTTGGCTTCTTTGGATAATAATGGAATTATGTGCACGGAACAACAAGAGATGGGACATATTGTTAACAATTATTTTGGCAGTATTTTTTAGTCACGAAATCCGGCTGTGGACGAAGTTGACGATGTTATAGGGGTTATGGGGTCGAGAGTGAGCCCAGCTATCAACCAGGATCTTAGCCGTTTGTTTACGCTAAATGAGGTACAAACAAGCACTTTATAATATGTTTCCTTTGAAATCCCCTGGCCCCGATGGTTTACCTACATTTTTTTATCAACGGTACTGGCATATTGTTGGTAGGAATGTGACTGATTGTGTTTTAGATTTTACGAACGAGATTCTTGTCCCCAAGCTTAACTTCACACATATTGTTCTTATTCCTAAGTGTCAAATGCCATATAATATCACCCAGTATAGACCTATTAGCTTGAGTAATGTTATTTTTAAAATAGCCTCAAGGCTATCACTAATAGACTCAAGCCGCACATGAATACCATTATCTCTGAAACTCAATCTGCTTTTGTGACTAACCGACTTATTACTGATAATGTGCTTGTGTCCTATGAAGTAAACCATTTTTTGAAACAAAAAACCGAAGGTAGGGATACTTTTACTTTAAAACTTGACATGTGTAAAGCCTATGATCGGGTTGAATGGTCTTTTTTAGAAAGAGTGTTACAAAAACTTGGCTTTGAGGTTCCCTTCATAAATCTCATTATGCTTAGTGTGCGTTCAGTTTCTTATTCTGTGTTGCTTAATGGTATACCACTTGACCCTATTCAGCCAAAGAGGGGGATCTGGCAAGGGGATCCTCTTTCTCCCTATCTTTTTCTTTTTTGTACGGAAGCTTTTATTGCTCTTATTCATGATGTTGAGGAGAGAGAGGTGTTGCGTGGAGTTTCTGTGACTCCTCGAGCACCGAGGATCTCTCATCTTCTGTTTGCTGATGATACTCTTCTTTTCTGTCAAGCCACTCCTGAGGCTGTTATGGAAATTAGTGATATTCTTCGTCGTTATAGTCTTGTGGCTGGACAAGAAATTAATTTGGACAAGTCCAGAGTGGTTTTAGTCCTGATGTGGGGTGAGAGGGTGGAGGAGGTGAGGGTTTTTGCTGTGAGGGTTGTTGATAAGCATGATAAGTATTTGGGACTTCCTAAGGAAATGGGGAAGTCTAAGAGGGAAGTTTTTGGATGGCTTAGAGATAGAGTTTGGAAAAAATAGAAGGCTTTGGTAACAAATTTCTTTCTGAGGCTAGAAAAGAAGTTTTAATTAAAGCTGTGCTTCAAGCTATTCCTACTTATGTAATGAGTTGTTTTAAACTTCCGGACTACCTTCTTCGTGAAATAGAATCTTTGATTGCCCAGTTTTGGTGGAGTGATGGAGGAAAAAATAAAATTCATTGGGTTAAGTGGAATACGTTGTGTGATTCTAAAAGAGATATTGGTATGGGTTTTAGAGATCTTCGTTGTTTCAATCTTGCAATGCTTGGTAAACAAATTTGGAGGATTGTTCCTTGGAAATCCAAATATGTATTACCTTATAAATTGGTAGTAGTTTATGCATTCCAGATATCAAATGTAAATCAAGAGAAGGAAAGTACGGGGAAGACCCTCGAAGATTGTTAAGTGGAGATTCTTAGATTCTGTACATCTAATATAAAGGGTGAAATGAAAAACGAAAAAAAGGAATAAAGCTAGATAGAATAGATATAGAAACTTATTAAGTACTTAGAAAACTTATAAAAGAGGGAGTAGCCAATACATACTTCACGGTAGATTTACTAGTAGATATGTTAAACACCTAAGATTTTGTAGACAAGGTAGATATATTAGGTATAACTTATTATTTATTATTTATGTTTTTACTAGAAATTTATATGTTAGAATATGACCTTTCCTAAGAGAGCCTTTTTGCATGGAGTTACGCTACCCACTTTGTTTGCTTTTGAATTTTATTATTTTAAGTAAACTAGATGACCTTCACTGACAGTATTAAATTTAGAAGAGTTCACTCACAAATCCATTATCATTAAGGCATTTAACTAAGAGAACTCAAGGAACCAATTCTTTCCGAATTCTCTTCTAAGTAGAATCCTTAAGGTTAAATATTTCCTAATTGCGATATTTTGGACGCTAGTCCTAAAGGTAACTCGTCTTTTACTTGGAAGAGTATGTGTTATGCAATGGAGTTGGTTCGAAGTGGTGTGCGGTGGCGTATAGGGGATGGTGTTTGATTGATATTTGGAAAGATAATTGGCTTCCGAGAGGCAACAACAGTAATTTGAAACCAATAACTCCTAATCTGATGGGTATTGAGGAAACACAAGTGTCCATGTTAATTGACCATGAAAATCATTGTTGGGATGAAGCAGTAGTACGAAGTTTATTCTGGGATGAGGATAGTGATATTATTTTGCAGATTCCAGTTGCTTTGCACCCTATCTCTGATTTGCGCATTTGGCATCATACAAACCATGGCTTCTACTCAGTTCGGACAACTTATTTTCTGGCACGAAATATTCAGAAACAAACTGAGTTGAACAAGTTTGGGCAGAGTAGTGCACCCATTTCTCTTAATTGGGTTTGGGCTTGGGATCTTCATGTTCCAAACAAAATCAAAGTTTTCTTTTGGAGATTATTAAAAAATGATTTGCCAACTTTCGTTGAATTAAAGAAAAGAGGAATTGATGTGAATGTGTCTTGTCCAGTTTGTGGGGATTGTGCAGAAACTATTTTCCATATTCTTAAGGATTGTAGTTATGCCAGGTTATATTGGGCTCTTTCTTCTTTACCTTATTCTTTACTTAATGCAAATTGTTACAATCTGGTGCATTGGACTGACACAGTCAGACAACAAGCTAATCGAAAGGAGTTCAAACTTTTTGTTGTGTCTTGTTGGAGCTTATGGTCGAATCGGAATAAGAAGGTTCACGAATTCACAATTTATGATGCGGCGGAATCGACTTTGTTTGCTCAGGATTATCTACTCCGTTTTAGAGAAGCTCGAAGACAGTTTTGTTAGAACTTTAGGACCGGGATTGGTACCTTGGACAAGTTTCAGACGATGTTGACTATGATGTTGAGTCAACAGCGTCTTCAACAATAAAGACAATAGTGAGCGATGTGAGCGAGCGAGCAATTTGCAGCGGATAAAAATACTGAACACTACAGATAAATTCTAGCCAGTATGTATATAATATACTGACCGTGCCTTAGGCTAAATTTCCACTATCAAGAAAAGTAGAATTACAAAAACTAGGTATAATCAATCACAAAATGAATGATTAAACTGCAAAGACTAGACCTAGAACAGACAAACAAAAATATATTCTAGTTCGAAGACACTAAAGTAAATCTCAATCCTTATAGACTACTCACAAGTGAATTCGACAACAATGCCTAGTAAACACAAGAAAAATTGTCTCTCAATATGTTGTGAATTGATACTCTAGAGACGCGTTTTTCTTGGAAGCATTCTTCTTCAATATATAGTTCCAGCCATCGATAAGAAGAAGAAGAATGCCGGTTATGTTTCTTCTTTATGTTCTGTCTCAGAAGAAGAAGAACGCAGATCCTTTTCTTTATTTCTTGCATTCTGTTGGAAGGAAATATTCCTTAGATAGATATCTCAAGATCTTTATTTTCTTCTTGCTTCCTTTGTGTCCATATCTTGCCAAACTCTTTCCTAGATTGCATTCCTTGTCTCCAAAGCAAATCAAACTCCTTCCTTATTCACAATCCAAATAGAACAGGACTTCCATCAATTAGTTGCCTGCGCCAGATCCTAGGAATATTGCGTCCATAAGCTTCTTCACGTCTGTTTGCTTTCCAGATCTTCCAGATTGCATTCAGATTCTTCCTTGAGGCCCAAGCTAACCAATCTTGATCCATTAAGCATGTTGAGGCCCAACTTGATATATCCTACAAAATATCCATAGAAAACACAATTGTCGAACGGTTAATAAGCGAAGAAAGGCCGAATTAATAAACTAAGTGCAATAAATTGCACTTTCAATCTCCCCCTTAATTCTTGTCTTTCTTCACAAAACCAAAACAAGTAGTTAGTAGGAAAAACAATACAATATCAAGCAACTCCCCCTTGCAACAAGAACTCCCCCTCAATACAAAATACCAACAGTTCAATTGAACCAAACATTCTCCCCCTTTTTGTGAGAAAGGAAAGAAACGAGTTCTTTGAAAACTTCAACATCTTGGTAATCTGTTAAGGACACGCAAAGAAAGTACCAATGCGGAGAAAGCGATGTTGACTCAACATTAGTCAACCTTGGCAAAGCCACGACAAAGGTAATGTGAAGCAAGACTATAGGACGGATCGGTGGATTTGGAGGCGATGTCGGGAATAGAGGTTGGATCAAGTGGAGGGCGGTGTTAGGATAAAAGTGGATGGTCATGTACACGACTTACAAGATAAGGCATGATGTGTGTTGTTGGGTTTGCTTCAAGGTAGATTCCTGCGGATATATGTCAAAGCAATGAAAAAGCGTACTGCTGTTAAGTCAAAGTAATCGGATAAGCAGATAAACCTAGGAGGTTGACCAAAATCTTGATTTAAAGAAAATGACTTGAAATGCAAGAACAGAATGCGAAACCCAACCCCAAGGAAACACCTAGACCTACTCCCACTCGAACCCAAACCACAGAACTAGCACTGGCGGAGCACAATAAAAGAGCAAATAGTACTTCATGCACGGTCTCATTGACCAGTTATTGACTCAACAATGATGACAACATCGGAAAATCGACCACTCTTATTGTAAGTCACCGAAACCAAGACTCAAAAATGCGATTGAATTAACACCACTAATGTTGAAGGCAAAGCAGAAAGAAAAGGAATACCAAAGAAACACACTGACATTGCCTCAAAATGTAGAGTAAACAATTAGCATAATTTTGAGTGGGGGTGACCATGAAGATAAACCATGTCAAATAATTGGAACACGTATGAATCCGCTCCAAAGCTAAAACTTTATGCGAGTTAGGTAAACACACGTCTCATGGCATAAAGATCACTCATTTGGCCATATTGGGCAATTTGGTACTCAACAAGTGAACCAACATTATTACGATAATCAGCACTTTTGTGCGTGTCGGTTTCCAGTACAGGCCATCAACCCTCACGACATATGACACATTGGCCACGTCGGTATCTGGATAGTATTTGAACCTACCCAACACGATCCTCGATGGAAATACTTGAGCCCTTTTAACAAAATTCATTAGATTTATTAAGCATAAAGGACATGAGCGAGGCAACATCAAGTGCGAGTCAAGGTACGAGTAAACAAAGCCAAAATTAGCAAAAGTGGATTTTACATAAAGCAAACACACAAGAGACCCGATACCTTTCAACCTTGGTTTCAAACAGCCTTTCAAACCCTAAGCATCACCACTATAAGTTCCAAAACAAGAACAACTAGAGACTAGTACAAAAGCACAGTAGCAAAGAAGCACAAAACATAATTAAAAGCGAGCAACGATTACAAGCAGACAAGCACATAAACCTAATGCAAAAAGCAACCAAAACTACATCACTTTTACATTTGCCGGTGTTGGTGTGATGTTGAGTCAACACTGGGTTCAACATCGAAGATCACAGAGAGCACAGACCAAGAGATCTTCTAAGACTGAAGAATCTCTCACTATCTAAAGGCTTGGTAAAAATGTCTACAAGTTGATTGGTTGTGTCTATGTGTTGTGTGTCTATTACTTGCAGATTGACCAAATTCCTAAGAAAATGATGCCTAATGTCTATGTGTTTTGTGCGTGAGTGCTGAACAGGGTTCTTAGAAATATTTATGGCTCTAAGGTTATCACAGAACATCAACAGGGTATCACTTTGAAGACCGTAGTCATGCAGCATATTTTTCAACCATACCAGTTGAGTCACACAACTCCCAGCTGCTACATATTCTGATTCAGTAGTTGAGAGTGACACACAGTTCTGTTTCTTGCTATACCAAGACACTAAATTAGAACCAAGATAAAGGCAACCTCCACTAGTGGATTTTCTATCATCTAGATCACCAGCCCAATCAGAATCACTAAATCCCACTAGATTAGTGTTTGTATCACATGCATACCATAATCCTAGATTAACAGTTCCTGATATATATATATCTAAGGATTCTCTTAACAGCAGTTAAATGGGGGATTTTTGGGTTGGATTGATACCTGGCGCACACACACACACAGAGAACATGATGTCGGTCTGGCGCATGAATCTGAAGGTTGTCGATCATTGATCTGTACAATGTTGGGTCAACATCCTCTCCAACATTGATTCTGCTCAGCTTTACAGAGGTAGACATAGGAGTACTGCACGGCTTAGAGTTCTCCAGACCAAACTTTTTTATCAGATTCCTGACATATTTCTCTTGAGACAAAAAGAGACCATCCCTTTGTTGCGGAATCATATCTTTGTGGTTTCGCCTAGTGTTCTTCCTCAGATTCATCCCTTCATTCAGATCTCCAATCACTTGAGTTCTAGGGTGATTTCTTCGAATTCTAGGAGGAGGATCACGTCTGATGCTATCCAGAGGTTCAGACTGATGTTCAGTTGTCTCCTGTTCAGGTTCTTCTCCTTTTTCGGATACAGATTCATCCGAGGAGCTGTCAATCAGTGTTGTTTGGGGCAGTGTTGAGTCAACAATATTCTCAACATCGATCAGTATTTCACTGACAGTCTCTGGAACTTCTGGTTCAGTACCTGCACTAGCCTGTTTCTGAGCAAAAGGGACAGAATCATCAAAAGTAACATTCACAGATTCCTGAATAGTTTGCGTCCTTGGATTGTAAACTCTAAACGCATGACTATTAAGTGAATATCCAACAAAGATACCCTTGTCACTCTTTGCATCAAACTTCCCTAGATGTTCCCTGTAGTTCACATGACTAAGCTTCTTATGCCATATCACATCATCATCTTCTTTTGTCAAATTGCATTTATGGGGATCAGCCACCACATAACAATTGTCTGTTGACCTGACACCTGTCATAACAATATTTTTCTCTTTGCGAGTATACACTTTACAGGCATGTTTATTAAACTTGACTTTCAAATCGTCATCACACAAATGACTGACACTAATAAGATTAGCAGTTAGACCTTTTACCAAGAGTACATTATTCAAGAGAGGAAAACCATCAAGGTTAAGTACACCCTTTCCAAGTACTCTACTTTTGTGACCTCCACCATATGTTACCATGCCGGTGCATTGAGGAACAAAGCTAGTAAGATGGTCTTTAGCTCCAGTCATGTGTCTTGAGCAGCCACTATCAAGGTACCATTTTCTTGCATTGTCAGGTGAAGAAGCAACAGAAAAAGCAACATTGCATACTATATTTTCTCTGGGTGCCCAATATTTCTTAGACTTTTCTTTCTGATTTTTCACCATTCGATGGGTTTAGCTTTACATCTTTGGTGCAGTGATGTTGAGTCTTAGAAAGCGACCTTTATTGACTTGATGTTGAGGCAACATTAACATCAACATTAAATTTTTTGGTTTTTGTTCTTTCTCAAAACTTTTTGATATTGAAAGCAGTAAGGTTTAATGTGTCTAGTTTTGAGACAGTACTGACACACAAAAGTTTTCCTCTTATCTTCATTCAAAACACCTTTTTCTTTTACAAAAATTGGTCCATCAATTAGTTCGAAGAGGTTTATGATTACCTTAGAGCAATCGTCGATTATGGGTTCTGAGAGAAAAACATCGAGGCGGAAAGAGTCATAAGAACCAGAATAACCTAAACCAGCAGTTCCCTCATTACCCATATCAAGAGCCTCATCAAGCATAGCAGTAGCAGAGTTCCACTTAGCAATGAGTTTCTTAGCACTATTTAGTTAAGAGGTTACCTTTTCAAACTCACAGTCTTTCCGAGTCAAAGCCACTTCAAGTTTAAGCGTGGTTTCTTTTGAGCTTTCATTCTCCCTTTCAAGATGCTTTATTTGTTTCTTGATCTTCTTCCATTCCTTTAAGGCGCTTCATACATAAGCTTTAGTTCCTCTACCATTTGTTCAGAGTGAACTCTTCTTCAAAAGGATAATCTACACACATCAAGTGAGCCATACAAGATTATAGTTAGTAGAACATGTTACTTGAGTCTATAAATTCATCATCGGTATCCTTTCACGGTTAAGAGTCATCATAATCAAAGTAGATCATCTGCGATGATGTTGAGTTATCCTGATTGACCAACATTGGTTCCCAACATCGTCGAGCGATCGACGAGAAGCAACTTCGATTATACGCAATTCCGGTTTCTGTTCATCACGAATCATCACTAAGACAAGCGAAAAGTTTTACACTTCTTGCGAAGTGTGTTAGAACATTCACTTTGAAAGTGACCCCAACCTTGACATTCAAAACATCTAACCTTTTCTAATTTTTTGGGATCAAAAGCAGGGAGTTCAATGGATTTCTTGAACTTATTAGCAGTCTTAGGAGTACTTTGAGAGCTACTTCTTGGGTTAACCTTAAAATCGGTTATGTTGAATTTTTTAAGAAGCTTGTTGTAATCTTTAGAAAACATCTCATTAGTCATCTCATCAGATTCATCACTCGCTTTCGGGCTCGAAACATTCGACTTAGAGTGAAGGGAAGACTATGACTTTTCACACCTTGTCGCTCATTCTGTTGGAGCTCATAGTTTTTCAAGCTGTTCATCAAGGAATGAAAGTCCATAGTTGCAAGATTTTTTTGTATCTTCTAGAACAATGCGTTTTGTATCAAATTTTGAAGAAAATGCGAATGGCTTTGCTAACAAGTTGTTTGTTTGAAATAGGTTCACCTAAAGTCTGACAATCATTAGCAATAGTAAGAATTTTATCAAAATAAGAGTCAACAGATTCTTCTTCAGCCATTCTTAAAGTTTCAAATTTTGAATTAAGCATCCTAAGTTTAGTTTGCTTCACACTGCTATCACCTTCACAATGATTTTTAAGTAAGTCCCAAGCTTGTTTAGCAGTAGTACAATTCTGAATAATTTTGAACATATGAGCATCGACATGAGCAAAAATGGCATTTAAAGCTTTTCCATTATAGGAACATTCAACATATTCCTCACCCGTCCATTGATTTTCCGGTTTTGGAATGACATCTCCATCAACATCCGGACCTATGCTAGGTGCCACCTTCAAACGATTTCGAGCGGACTTGATTGATTTGATGTGCATCTGAGTCGATCTGCCGATGGTTGTAGTTCGACCCATCCGGACGGTGGCTGTTAGCATTAAGATTGTGAGTCCATTGTAGCGATGCAAATCCGGACACCAATTAATTAGGTGGTTGGCTTGATGCCACTTGTTAGAACTTCGGAATGGATTGGTACCTGGACAAGTTTAGACGATGTTGACTATGATGTTGAGTCAACAACGTCTTTAACAGTAAAGACAATAGTGAAACGATGTGACGAGCGAGCGGTTTGCGGCGGATAAAAATCTTGAACACCCGAGATAAATTCTAGCGATATATATAATATACTAAGTGCCTTAGGCTAAATTTCCGCTATCAAGAAAAGTAGAATTACAAAAACTAGGTATAATCAATCACAAAACGAATGATTAAAATGCAAAGACTAGACCTAGAACAGATAAACAAAAACCTATTCTAGTTCGAATACACTAAAGTAAATCTCAATCCTTAGAGACTACTCACAAGTGAATTAGACAAAAAAGACTAGTAAACAAGAAAAATTGTCTCTCAATATGTTGTGAATTGATACTCTAGAGACGCGTATTCTTGCAAGCATTCTTCTTCAATATATGGTTGCAGCCATCGATGAGAAGAAGCAGAATGTCGGTTCTGTTTCTTCTTTATGTTCTGTCTCAGAAGAAGAAGAAGGACGCAGATCCTTTTCTTTCTTTCTTGCATTCTGTTGGAAGGAAATATTAATCTTAATATTATGTATATGAAAAGATAATAAATAAGTACTCATACATCTTTTAAAAGCTTTCCACTTTAACTTTAACCGGTCAAATTGTAAACAATTTTAACAACGAATTATTTTCAAAATATAATGATAATTTTTTTTATCTAATTTATATAATAAAAATTTTAATTAGTAATATTTATATTATAATTTAATTAAATATTTTGTCATTATATTTTAAAAGTAATCCGTGGTAAAAATTGATTAATGTCGATCGCAAAATAGTAGAATGGATATAATTTTTAAAGAGTAAAGCTACGTTATTTTCATCTGAAATCTCATTAATTTGATTCGATTAAATTTCTTAGTTATTTTTTATACTAAAATTCAGTTCAGACGAAGAGAACAGAGCCTAAATCTCCTGAGAGATCGTCTCTAGATAATTTATTTAGAAACAAACTTATATTATCAAAAAAATCAGCGATATTATTAATCAAAACACTTATATTCTCAACATTGGTGTTTTTTTATATTACAACAAAACTTATTCCGTTAACAACATATACGTTTTGATTAATAACATTGATGATTTTATTGATAACATAGTCCGTCTTTATATAAGTTATATATAAACCGTGTCTTATAATACTTTGTGTTTTTTAAAATGTAGATACTAGATAGTATTGAAATTAATTAATTAATTATTAATTAAAAGGGAAGGGAGACACAGTACACGCTTTGTTGATGTGAAGAGAAATGTGATTCTTCTTCTATCTACACACACAGTAAGCATTTGGTATTTGCACGAAACTGAAAAAGCAATCTCTTCTTAGTTTTTGCTATCATTATCAAACACTGGCCAGTTGAGTCGAGTAAAGTAAAAGCCAAACAGTTTTCCAGCTAAATATAAACGCATCTGTTTTGTCAAGTTCCTACCTTGCGTAAAATCTGCAAGAGACCTGCTTTATTCAATCCTGTTCAAATATAATCTGTAAGTTTGATTTTTTTTTTTCTTCTCTTCTTTGTTTGTTTCTATTAAAGTTGCTTTCTTTTGGCTTCCCCCGTTGAGGGTTTTGTGAATTTTGACATCATCTTGATGTAAATATATAATTTGGGGTTCCTATAAAACTGTGAGCTGGGTCATCAAGATTGTTGAGTTTTGTTTGTAGAAAGCTGTGATGTGATGTGATGTGATTGATTGGATATCTAGTACTTCTTGGTTGATTGAACTTTGTGCTTTTGAGGGTTCAGTTTAGGAATTGAGAAGGTGCTATTTTGTTATTTCTTCAGCAAGTGAGTTCAATTATCTGTTTCATGGTTTCATTTTGTATGATTAGTTTTGCTGAAATTGGATATATACTGAGCTAAGGAGTTATTGTTGGGTTCAATTATGTGTTTTATAGTTGATTCCTGTATGATAAGTTTTGCTCAAATGTAGCTATGAATGATTCCTTTTACATTAATGAATTTTAAAGTTTCATCTTTTGTCATAATTTTTGTGAAATGAGATATGCTGTGAGCTAATGAGTTCTTTTATATAATTATAGGAGCATATGATTGCTATGTATTCATATTAGCATCATAGTTGAATTGGAGTGAAATCCCTTGCATAATTGAGGTCTTGTCAAGGACTGGTTCTTCTATACATCAAGTGTAGGGGATAGAGATGCAAAGAGTGAGAATTTCGTCACATCAAGCTCCAGTTCAAAAGCTAGGCGATTCTCAAATGACACTATCCCCTAAATTCCGGTTAGCGGCTACACAATCCACTTTGTTTGACCCCGCTTTGGATTTTGAGCTATCCACGAGAGGAGAGCCATTGATCCCAGGACTTCCCGATGATGTTGCTCTGCAGTGTGTCCTCCGTGTCCCAGTTGATAGGCACGCAACCTGCAAAGCTGTCTGCAAGCGCTGGTACTCATTGTTTGGTAGCAAGGAGCAATTCTTCATGAGAAGAAAAGAGCTTGGCTTTCATGATCCGTGGCTTTTCGTCTTTGCCTATCACAAATGTACTGGGAAGATTGAGTGGAAGGTTTTAGACCTTATGCAGCTTTCATGGCACACAATACCCGCCATGCCTTGTAAAGATAAGGTGTGCCCCCAGGGATTCCGGTGCGTTTCCATTCCTCACGAGGGAGTTCTCTTCGTTTGTGGTGGTGTGGTCTCCGACGTGGATTGCCCGTTAAATTTAGTCTTGAAATATGAAATTGTTCATAATCGCTGGACTGTGATGAAGAAAATGATCACTGCAAGGTCGTTTTTTGCAAGTGGAGTAATCAACGGGAGAATGTATGTTGCGGGAGGAAATAGTGCGGATCTTTTTGAGCTTAACACGGCTGAAGTTTTAGATCCTCAAACAGAGTCCTGGCGGCCCGTCTCAAACATGGCCGCGAGTATGTCGAGTTATGACACAGCAGTTCTTAATGGGAAGCTTTTTATTACTGAAGGTTGGTTTTGGCCCTTTTACGCTGTTCCAAGGGGGCAAATTTACGACCCCGTTACGGATAATTGGGAGAATATGGCTGCGGGGTTGCGGGAAGGCTGGACTGGGTCTAGTGCGGTGGTGCATGGACACTTGTTTGTCGTCACTGAGCATGAAAGGACAAAGCTTAAGGTTTATGACTCAGATTCGGATTCTTGGGATGTTGTTGAAGGGCCTGCCATACCCGAACAGATATGTAAGCCTTTTTGTGTAAACTGTTGGGAAAACAAGATTTATCTAGTGGGTCGGAATCTTCACGTGGCGGTGGGTCATATAATGAGGCTCAACAGTTTAGTAAAGAAAAAATGCAGATTTTCAGTTCAGTGGCAAATGGTGGATGCACCTGTGAGTCTCTTTGACATTACTCCATCAAGTGCACAGGTTTTGTTTGCTTAGTCCTTCAATCTTGTTCTCTACGTTTGTGTGTTTGTGTTGTGCTCGTAATTGTAATTATATGAGAATCCTGTAAGTTAGAGGGTGTAACGCAATGTGTGCCTTCTGTTGTATGAAGTTTGTATAAGAATGTCCAAGCTTGTGCTGTTTCCTTTGCATTGGCTTATTTTTCCGCTCAGCAACTATAGAAATATGAATAGGAGCGGATTGCATGTAGTTTATGGTAAACAATGATATGTTCTGACGATGGTAACTACTATAACTCATTTGCGTTTCTGAAACTTGGATTCTGGAGAAATGCGGTGTCAATCGAAGAAAGAGAAACTCTTTTTTTCTACTGTCCGTGTATGCAAGTATCAAAAGCTTCTGTATTTGTGTAGAGAAATGGCTCAGTTTAGTTCTATGATCTTCTTATTCATGGGTGAAATATTTCATATCATCTGTTACGTTGTTGAAGCAAATTTCGTTCGATGGTCTTTATGTCTCTATGATATGGGATCCATTCGAGATTCACATGTGCGAAAAGGCCATGCTGTATTATTAAGCTTCAGGTTCACGGAGTATTTTCCTCTGGGCTGACATTCTTGAATTGATGTCACTATTGGTGAATTGTCTGTCATGCTTGACTTGGAGCGATGGTTCCTATATTGTAATAAGATTTGATGAAGCCATCAAATACATGAGAGTTAGGGTGGTTGTTTAAAAAATGTTACTATTTGTACTATCAAGGATCTTTTGTTGATTTTGATCAATGAGAATCCTCCAAAAGACTCGTATTTTGTTTGCATCTAGAAGATTTTGCTTATTGCAGTTAATACTATGAATGGAATCTTCTCATCTACTCCCACTCCCAACTGATTTGATCAAGTATCTTATTCTTCTACAGTGAAATACTATCATTTTGCAAATATTAAGAGACAGTAATGGTTTCTTTTTGAAACTGAATAGAATACTTTGCAAACATCAGCAGTTGCCGGAATCCAACGATTCATTCCATAAAATTTTTTTTTTTTTTTTTTTTTTTTTTTTTTTTTTTTTAACTTTTAATTAATCTTAAACATAAATGTAAAATTTTAAATTAAGTTATGTTACGAAAATTTAGCCCTTAAAATTTCATTATATACAAAAAAAATTGAACATTTTACATTTACGTTTAAGATTAATTCGTAGTTAAAGTTTGAAAAAGTTTGACTATAAAAAGTTAAAGTGGAAAGTTTGTGCCGAGACGGGGGAAGTGCTTGGTAGCCTAATTGGTAAGTTGAGATGAGGTAACAGTTTCGATTCCTCAAAGTTGTTTTGATTAATTCCTCCGTATGGAGCTTTGTAATTATTGTTAGACTGTTCAAATTCGAGATAGAGAGAGTTATTGTAAAAACTCGACTTTAAATCTGATTTAGACACTCCTTATTAAATTGTCGTGGTTATTTATGACTGGGTAACATATGTCCCAGCTATACTATAGTATTATATGTTTTAGTATTTTGCGATATCCTTACTTTATTCTTGTAATAATATCTGATACCATGTCTTAATAAAGTTATATTCAACTTGTAATCCATGTGAGGTGCGGGAAATTACCAAAATTAAAAGAATTAAAATCAATTAGATATAACTAACTTATAAATAACCCAACTAACTTGATGAATATTAGCAACATTATAAACACATTTTATTTTAATTATAATTCGTGATGTGATGGATATTCTCTAAGTACGTTAATCCAACTGAGCATGGTCAAATCTTTATAAAGGTGGGGTGTGTGCGATTAATCCAACTAGATGAGCATGGTCAAATCTATTTTAAAGGTGGGGGTGTTTGAGTAAGTCTCCGGAAATAGATCGAATCTAGATAAATTATCTAGAAACTAACATATGTTGGCGTAAAAATTATTGATATTATTAGTCAAAATGTCTACGTTTTAAACAAAATGCATGTTTTGTACATGAGAAAAATACAAATGTACATTAAAGGAGCAAAGAAAAACATGAAAATGAAATCTTAATTTATTATAATATGAGGGTTACAACTTCCGATCTCTTGATTCATCTCTCTAAGTATCGAAATCTCAACGACTTAATTCGAATTTTGAATTTAACCTACAATTTGGTAATAGCAGGAAGTTTGATGGAATCGTTTGTGGTTTATTACGTCTCTAACTATGAAGCTCTAGCAACACTCTACTCATATTTATAAGAGAATGATGATTTAAGTTGCAATATCATCCATATTTTCATGATAATCATCATCTCTTCTATAAATATAAAACTATCTAATTCAAATACAATTACACATTTAAGCATTTTCGATGTTTATAATAGGTGGGTCTCTAGATAACATAACAGATACATTTGTGATTCTAGATACCTTGTCATTGTTGCACTAACACACTGAGCAAAACTTGATTTCTTCACCTCGAGTTCGAGAGAGAAAATGGGAGCGGTAACAACGGCGTTGATAGCGATAGCGGCGGTGGCGCTAGGGTGGCTAACGATAGAAACAGCCTGCAAGCCTTGTCTGGAGAAAGGTCGTGAAGCCATAGATCGGAATCTCAATCCGGATTTTGACCCTGATGATAATGATCAATCCACCATCAACGCACCTCTCCTTCCCGAAGAACCTTCTCAACCTCCCCCCAAATCCGTCTGATTTTCATCCACCACGGTCATGATGAATTGATGATGATCCCAAAATCATGCCAACAGATCTTATGCTATCGTACTTACTCCCTGTGTATTCTGTAGATCCAATAATTGTTGTCACTTATTTTTCTGTCTTGTATTTTTCTCCTATTTCTTTACATTATGCAATCGAAGCCGTTTCATCTTTACTAGTTTATTTAGATTATTGATTTGAATCAAGAGATTGTGTTTGCCAGTGCTCTTTTCCTGTTTGACCTTTATTTCTGGTGATTGTGATGAGATAAGGTTGTACTTGAATTGCCCCTCATTGATGCTTCACTATTCATCTGAGCTGTTCTGAGTTCTTGATCTCTGATTATGTTGAGGAAATATTCGGATCAAGCATTATCCGATCTGCGCGTAAATGACTAAGATTTCTTTTTCTATAGCTAATGGGCTATATTGTGATTGCTTGAGGATTTCTGTCAATCTTGCTCCTCTATTCTGATGCTAAGTACTTTTCGTTTTTAGCAATTGCTATACCTCATTTATTTGTCAAGAGATATAAAAAAGATAGATATGCAAGTGAAATCCTAGCACCCTCTATTAAACCAAACGAAAATGCTGTCGAGTCTGGATTGCCTCCAGGAACTTTTGCACAGTGCTTGAGCATTCACAGGGATTTAGACGATCTTTTGGACATTGGTAAGGCATGTTCGGTCGATATAGAATCCAATCTGCGAAGCAAAATGTGATCTTGGCTTTCTAATTCGATGTTTGATTGATTGCCATTCAAAGAACGTTTTCGCATTGCTAGAGCTGAATTGAGCTGGATCAGGATCATATATCCACAATAACTAGATTACTTATAATATTACGACATGACGTCGTTTTAGCCTGCTCTTCGTCTGCAAACTCATTCAATTCAGATCCATTCGCCATGCTCGTCGGACTTCAAATAATGAGAACAGAGCCTTACTAGCTAACTTTACAACCCGAGAAGAGGTAGACTGACTTGTCCTGGTGTATTAACGTTAGTATCGAGACATTCATTTCCTGCCCTAATAACGTCACCTGATTCATTACGGATTGCAGTACAATCTGCATCTTGAACATTTTTTTCTTTCCAGAACTTGTGGATGAGTTCAATCATTGCCGCTTCTAATCCAACGGAACAAGTGGAGGAAAATGCAGGACTCTCCTAAAACTAGACTCACTTTCATTACATGCTTCCTTTAACGGAAATTACAACGTTGCCGCGTTTCTCTTCACCACAACCCGCTTCATATTGTCAACTCCTCTCACCAACACCACCTATGAGACAAACTTAACATACATCATGTTCTATTATACTTTATCTGTCCCGAAACAAACTTCTCATTTTGTCATTTTTTACATACGGAACAATACTTTCAGTTTCCATTTTTGACAATGTTTCCTTCAATTATTAAATATATTCAAGTTTCTACTAGTAATTTTCATCTTTGAAAATCAATTCGTCCAACAAACTAGCATTATTTTATAACTGAAGTAATAGAGCATAATTTTATTGGCCATAAAAGTACAACTATAGCTTGTTCAAAGACGGGAAGTAGTGTTCATCTTTTGGGACCTGTAACCTGATATTGATAGCATTGGTATGCCATTACTGATTCAGTGTATATTTTGCAGAGATAAATGCAAGTAATAACGTTCATGGATTGTCAGTTCCATTCAATTCAAATCGTTTATGAATTTACAATGGGATCTTTCGACTATACCAAGGGAAATGTGTAAATCGCAATGCCAATCCAATACTCTGATCTTTTTTTGTGACATCTTAATAGAGGTATTTCAGTAACAACGATGAAAACTGAAGATTTCCATGATTATCAAATATTGTAAATGAAGATTTCCATGATTTCCATAATAACTGAAATGTGTACTGGTGAAAGTTGGAGTTCGAGAACTGGGCAATAAATATAGCTTTAAAGGTACATTGAACATCACAACAAAAAAGTAACAACTTCGAGTTTCTGTACACAACTTGACATAGATTTATAAGAATCCCATGTCCTTTACGAGGTAGTTTATCATTTATCATTTTATGCCAGGTAATTGTATACTTGAGGGTTATTTTTGTCGCGGCCCAGGTATTCTCTGTCGATGAGGCTCTCAATTCGCTTCTTCAAGTCAGCTGGTTTTATCGGAAACTTGAGCTGCATCATGAGCATATATATATATATATAAGACAACATTCAGTTTCAGTTCACATATAATCAAGTTTTGCACCTTCTCAGTTCTCAGACAAACACATCCAAATGCACTATACTATAATGCCTACCTGTATCGTCATATCAAAAGAAGTATATTAACACAAGCATATAAGTTGATATTACCTGCTGGAAGAGTTCAGTTATCAAAAGGGTGTGGCTTAGCATTTTTCTTGTCTTCATTATCCGAACAATAGCAGCATCAACCTGGCAAGAAAAGCAATGTTACTTCTAAAAGAGAAATAATATGGGATTATAAATTTCAAAGAGTCAATGGAGGAGCCTTTTGGTCTGCTGCAAATTTCAAAATAGACCTGATATTGACGATCTTGGAAGACCCTTTCTGTAGTACTGGCATTCTCCTCAACTGTTTCCTTCATCTGAATGGCATTCACCTGTTCATGTAAAACATCTCATGTTCAGATTCCTCGCATTTTAGGGTGTAGCAGTCATTTCAATCCAATTTTTACTTCTCTGTTTGACTTAATTTACGTCGTATTGTTTTCAAGCTCTCTTCAACTTACCCACCAAATCAACCAACTTTCTCATTAGACTTTTACCTACTTATTTTCTACTTGCCCTTTCATTCGAGCAAACACAGACATGATATTGACACACATGAACCTCCTTTCTTACCTGTTTACCTACCTATCATTTTCACTCTTTTTAATCACATTAAACCTCAACTAAAAAATGACCACATTATATCTCACTTCATTCCTAAATCAACTAAATCAAAATATCAAGTCACTCGATCACCACAAATAGATCCAAAAAGCTAGTAGCATGTGTTTCCTATGACATCATTACTCCAATTCAATACAAATCCATGAGACCTTTTTGTCTGATAAAAGATGACAGAGATATATACCTTGATACGATATAGTGGGGCAGTAAATTGATCGTTGAACTCAAAGGAGTCGTCATCCTCTACATCTCTCCCTTTGGGATTCTGCAAGGATGATAAAAATACTTTATTCAGCATTTCTTTAAAGCTAGCTAAGAATATGAAGCGACTCCGCAATAAACACTCACTTTTTGTAGTACACGAATTTTTCCACAAGCAAGGGACTGCAAAGTCCGCCTGAGCTCTTTATCCTCAATACCAGTTGATTCCTTGATATCTTGGAAGCTAAGACTTTGTGCATCATTAAATAGCATCAAAACAACAGTCTGTAATAGAAAACAGCAAATACGTGTAAGAAAACATAGACTAATTCGGAATTCACAACCATTAAAGTATGGAATTGGACGAAACCAACCTGAAATAGAGAAACTGCTAGCTCCTTTTTACCTTTTGGAAATTCTGCTTTAAGCACACAGTGACCTAATGAATTTTGCCACATTAATCGCCTCCCACTATACTTGCTCAAGTAGAACTCCTTAAAAATATCCTGGAGGATTGAAGTAACAAACACAATGTTATGGATAGAACATTACGCTCGATAGCAAACTTCAAGGTAATCATTCTGTTTGTTACAAACCTGATAAACATTGAGTTCATGAGGCAGCTGAACATCCATAGGTGGATAGGTTGGCCAGTATCTGCATTAATCAACAAAAATAATAAACCTTCTGACATGGAGAAAAAGCAAATGATGATAATTTATCAGCAAACATAAAAGCAGCAAAATACTACAACACACCCTGTTGTGAGGACGTGGACGCTCAACTCAATTCCTGATGGAAGTTTCGTCCGAGCTTGAGAGGATTGCCTGAAGGACTCGTTAATTTCTTTCGACAATTCGATGTCCTAGAATAAGATTCAATAATGTCACGACTTAAGATTACACTAAAATTCTGCAAGAGCGATAATACTTGTTTTCTTTTTCGTCAGTGCTAGAGATGAGATAGAACTCCACAATAGTTTACAAATACATAATGAGGGTGCAGAAAATACAAATACATTTTTATTCTTTTTTGAGAAGAAATACACATACATTTGACTCACACTGAAAATAACCCAAACCGGATTTTCACTATAATACTATGCAAGGGCATCATGGAGAAGTTGATACACACCTTAAACATCCCCTCAAGTTTGTTGGTGAACTGACTGCCACATTCGGTTTTCAACTGCAATAACCACACATCTTCAGTTGACCAGGAATGCAATTATCAGGGGACACAATAGCAAAGAAGTCTTACCTTTGTAATCATCGATTTTTCTGCATCGATAGAGGCACTTTTACCCAGCAAGAGCCTTTTAGCGAGATCTTTCTTATAAAAAGCTTCAAACACATCTTTTCCCTGCATCAGGAGTGGACAGTGGACATTAAGACATATTTATATGCATAAAGGCCCGTAAAACTCAAAATATCAAAGGCTTTCAGTTTAAAGAATTTTCCTTTTTTTATTCATCACATTACCATGCTGTCTTACAAATTTGTTGGATAAGTGTATTACCTGTATAAAACGGAACAAGACCAAGACTTTATCCAGTGTACCCTCCAATTCCTCCTCTGACGTACCCTTATTTCCAGCACGGAGCTTCTCATCTACAAACTTCGCAATTAGCTCCGCAGGCCGGTTCTGTAAAGAAATAAATAAATAAAAACACATCACATAAAGATTAATCTGAATAGGAATTAATACCAATACACTAACTTTGTAATGATGTGATAAAGGTAAACACCAGAAGAGAAGAAACAGACCGTTGTCATTCTTAATTATACTTGTGGATATTCAGGGATACCAATTATGTAAGACTGAAATTATCTACTACATCGATTTGCAGAAAATCCTCCCGTGTTTCTAGTTGTAGTCTTGGAGCACTTAATGCACCGAGGAAGGACATAAAGAAGAGATAATGACTGCTGACAGGCATGATAAACTTTAGTTGTAGGATTTTTTTTTTTGGGGGTCTCTTCCTTTGCAGCAGTATGGGGGGAAGATATTTATATAGGAAGGAAACATTAAATTTAAACCAATATAAAAAATTATTTTATATCTTAGTAATATATAGTATTTGCCAGTGCTGATATGAAACCATGTCAATAGTAATCCGGACACTGAAAATTGTGGCTCTTTAGGTGGCTAACATAGATAGGCATCATATATTGGTAATTATGCTAAGTTCAGTCCCTCTGAAAGTAGTGAAATTGTACCTGATTTAAGATTGATTAGATGCTCAAAAGCATCCTTGAGGGTATTACTGAATGCTTCATTTGAGGAGAAGCTTTCTTCACATATCCGATCAAGATTTGCTTTGAAATCCAGTAAGCTAGATACCATATCTTTGTCCTTCTCTTCATCAACAACCATCACCTGGCCAGTCTTTCGGATGTATTGACCAAGGGATTGCCTCAAAGATTCGAGGGCATGGACCCTGCTGAAGAGATTGTACATTCTCTGAAGATCTTCAATACGCTTACCATCCATAAGCATCGAGAAGCCCTGCACAGTTGATAAATATTACCGTGGCAGTTTAGGTGAAAAAAATTAAAGCATAAAAACAATCCAAATAAAAATTGAGCTCTAAATTAGAAGTTCTAATAAGTGTACTAAATACCTTTTCCAGAATTGCAGGTATATGACGCTCCAACAGTTGTCTCTCTGCTGTGGCTACTAATGGTTTCCTAGTGCTAGCATCTAAGTAGATTAAACACCTGTCATGCTCTTCTTGCAACCTTATCTGGAGCACCATGTGACAAAAATTGAGATTGGAAGTTTGGAACCATATCGTTTAAATGGAAATCCAAAAAATTCGCCCTTGGAACTAGAAAATGTGTTAAAGGCACTCACTTCTACATGTTTTAAGTAATCCGGAGTGTCCGATTGCTGCATGTACTTGACACCTTCAGATGCATAAAATTCAGAGGTGCATTCGAGGAATGGCTTCTCAAAACTTTCTGCATATATTCCCAGTGCAGTGAACATCTTCAAAAGATGATTAAGGAGAGTTCTATCAACTGCTTCACCTAATCTATGAGAACAAAAATAAATAATAAGTTAACAGAAAACAGTCAATTCTGCATCTCATGAGAGAAGTTAATTAATATCTATGCAGTTTGATTCATTGACACTGACACAGGAATTAACCTATACTGAAGATGTTTCCAGCAACAAAAAAAAGTTTGACTTAAAATGATTAGGACATCCATAAAACTTTCTATCCATGACTGAAGTCTAATAACAGACAAAATTCTAAACCTCTTCTCTATAATTTAAGCATCACTCCACAAGCATAGCAGTATATATACATTTCTTAGTGATCAGCTTCAAATGAATTGGTAGATACCTTTCACTATCAATCATTTTTAGTATACCAAACACAGTTTTGTGCTCCACTTCAGAAGCAAGGGCAAGATGTTTGCGGAAAAGCTGCAAGCCCATGTCCCATAAAGAACGAACATTGGAGGTTTGCTTGACATATGTTCTATCCAAGTATAATGCTATTCCACGGATCATCAACATCTGATCACAAAATTCTTGCCAACACTTCTCCACAAGTGACAGAAAAACCACTAGATCTTCACTTTGGCCAACTAAAGATTGTAGAGCAGCGGATATGAATAATTCACACTCCTTTTCTATTCGCTTATAAAGGTTGCCTCCCATCTTATGTAAGCAAAGGTCATTCACCGCCTAAGAATCAATGTCGGCTGTTAGCATTGAAGATAATATTATCAATGGTCCCTAAAGTCTAATTGTTGCACTAACCTGATAGAGCTTCTCCAAGTCACATGGATCTGGCCGTTTTAAAAATATGGCACTGATAGCAGACTTGAGTGTCTCCCATGTAACTTCTTCAAAATTGCTCGGCAGCGTTGGTTTTGCTTCAGAGACAGAATCAAGGTAGTGATCAGAAGTGATTAATTACGCATTTAGCTATGCATCTCTAAATACATTTTTTATCATTGACATGGATGTGGCCAGATTGGTGGTCTGTGGTGCATGTTAGTTAACATGGCCAGAAGTGTGTTAGTTGTTTTCCTTATGACAAAGTAGCTTAATGCTCTTAGAGAGATTCATCTATATCTTAAGAACAAAGAGCTTGATTTTTCAGCAACTTTCCAGACAGGTTTAAATTGCAATGGGTAAATTTGCACTCAATGCTGTTTGCTCTGTAAATCGTCTTGCTTTGTATGGGTACTATTAGACGGGCTGTTTGTTTATTATCCTAAACAAAACCAATAAAGTGATGCAGACACAGTTAAATCACAAACAACAAAACAAACTACACATATAAGTGATGCAGCTACTGTTTTAATTAGATTATAACGTTTATTTCCCAACTTTATTTAACAAAGTAGATATAAAGCAATTCAGTAACTGATTAGATGTCATAAGTTGATCATTCGATGTTAAGTGATAGTAACAATAGTAAGCAGACTAAGGCATCTGTGATTTGTATACCAACAAATAACTGATCATAATAAAACAATGGTACGGATGAATAAGATGATCACATTTTTAACTGTACAGATTGCAGTGAGACTGTAACTAACAGGTACTAAATCACCTTATATGTCCTCTACATCATACGATTCATACAGAAACGGGAAAATAAGAGCCTCCGCTAGGTTGAAAGGTATCTAGATTCTAGAATTCTAGATCCTGACACTCCAATCCTAGCTAGCCAAATGAAACAAATTGCCTCTATAATATTCTCCAAAGGGGATATGAAGTAGCTTGATTAAGAATAAGTCAGTTCACATTCACAATTCACATAAACTCTGCCTTGACATGCAATGTACCGCATTGCTGCAATAGCACTAATCACATAAAATCAAGAATATAATGAAAATTTCCACAATATCAGCTATTTACTTTCATACAAGCATACGCCTAAAAATCCTTAAAAGTGAATTTTATGCTACCATAAACAAAGCAAACAAACTTCTAACTAGTCACTCTATCCAGCTAACATTTCAAGTCCAACTCATCCCAAATTCAAATACACCAGTGTATTGTCAGCTAAAGAAAGTCCCGCCAATTTCATGCAATAGTAGGCTAGCTCAATAAAAAAATCAAACTATCTTAACTAAACCCAATTACCACTTCACACTAATCCCACTAATCCAAGTTCAATTGACCAAAACCCCCAATTAAACACCAGAAGCACTAAAACCCTCAACACCCATCCACAGTCGAAATTCACCAGCACAAATCACAAAATGAAATCCCAAAATCAAACAGTAAAACACCTTTAAACGGCTTAATCACAAGCTTCTTGGCAGGCTGAGGAGGCGTGGCCTTCTTCCGGGACAAATTGGTGGTCATTCCGCCACCGGAAGCAGCTGAGCCGGCGCGAGAGGAGGACGGCTCCATTGCGGCATCGATGTCGTTGGGATCGTCCTCGATCATAGGAGAGCCAGCAGAGAAGTGATTGGAGCCATTTTTGTTGGAATCTAGGGAGTAGGACTTGGCCTTTTTCATCCCCGGTGGAATTGGGGATGATGGGGCGGCGGCGACGGCGGCGGAGTACGGCGGGGAGGATGAGCGTTTTGAGGTGGAGGTTGGAGGTTGAGACATGGAAGATGGGAGATTGATTGGGATGTATCAATCAATGTTAGCAAGCACACACAGAGCTCATCCTTCACAGAAATGACAGAGAAGGTGAAAGGAAGAGGAAGAAGAAGAAGAAGAGGAGGAGAGAGAGTATTAGTGTTAGCTTCGAGATGAGGAGGAAAAAAATAAAAAATAGAAGAGGAAATAAATTTTAATTAATCTTTTTGCAGGAAATAATTATGTGTAGTTCAGTTATTTCAGGTTGGCCTTCATTTTAATTGGGCTTGTTGCGGTTTCTGTTGGCTTGGAAACCTTTTTTTTACTTGGGCTTGTTATGGGGGTAGCCTCATTGGGTTGTGGTGCTTGAAAAATGGGTTTTATATTCCACAGACTGTTACTATTATTTGGAACCCGAGGGGCGATTGATATTTTTATGGGAAAATTGGTGGCATTCATTAATTTGGCATTCAAGTTTGCAATAAAGATTTACAGTATTTTGGTATTTTTAAATAAAGGCCATTTGACTGTATTATAACTTTTTGACTGTTTTACTAAACTCTACTAATACAGTCCGATTGTATTGTTGTTAAGATAAAATACAGTTTTTTGTGTGTAAAAAGGGTTGGCTTTTTTTTTTGAATAAAATTAATTGTTTGGCCTTTAGATTTGCTCTACCCTATTTTTAAGCATAGGTATAATATTTTATGATGCGGCATTTTATGTCATCTTTTATTTATATGCATAACATCGATGTTTTTAGTAAATATCATGTAATGTTTTTAGCCATCACTGTAGTGTATGTCGGTTTTATTAGTTGATCTATAAAGACAGTCCCATGATACACATAGTAATAGCTATAGATAGACTATTAGACCACCGTCAATACCGTCTGAGCCACCATGTTCACTACAGGATCGCCCAGCGATGTTTCACTCGGGTCACTCATTACAAGCCTTACCTGGTGAGGCTGGTATTAAAAAAAAATTAATTTTTCATTTTTGTTAGTTTCTTTATTTCTTTTTTCTCTTTTTATATTATTTGTTCATTTTCTAGATGTGATATACTTAAAAAAACTGAAACACATTTGTGTATAAAACATCGCTTACAAAATTGTTTTCGATTTCTCGTTTGTGTTTTTTATATCCATAAGGCTCGAACCCAAGACCTTGGATAAGTAAAGGTAAGTCTCTTACCACTTGAGCCAACAAGAGTTGATTGTAAAATTTAAAATAGAAAAAGTCTAGAAATTAAAAGACACATGCAATTTTTTTTGTGAAAGAATACAATTCCTTACAAGATGTAAACCGCACATAGAAAATGAAATTTATTTGGACAAACTTAGCATCTAATAGTACGATTTATTTTATATAGGTAATGTTTTACTTATTGTTTACGCATTTGTGTTTTAAAATTTTAGTACTGTTGTAAATGTTGTACTACTATTTACTCTCAATTACTGTGCTTCATTTAATCTCTATTATTGTAATTTTATCTTCAAGTACCATGACTTTTTAAAATTATGCGATGCACAATCCAGTTTCTTTTGACAAGTTTCAGAACATTTCCTCTAAAGCTATTTTCTGGTTCTGCATGTCTTTATAAAATCATTTCGTGACTTCGGATGCAATCAGAAACTTTAAAATCCATACATCTTTCTTTGGGATTTGATTATCTCAGAGTTACATATGTAGCTGTAAAGCATTGCATGTGAGATTTAATTACAGAAGATTGTTAATTTCCTCAACTTAAAGATGACATACATATTTTGTGACAAAATTAGGAGGAATAAAGAGGGGTTTTCACATTCGGTTCAATTTCTTGTACTTTTACATAAATCAACCGCCCACTCAATCCCGATCGAGAACCGAGGGACGTTTCGCGAGCTCCGTCATGTGTATCGGGATACGAGGAGTGGATCGGTAGGTAGATGAAGTTTTTACGAAATTTTATGATGGAAGAAGGCGTCAGGTTGAAGAAGATGCTCTGCCGTTTTAATTCTCCTCTTAACTGATCATTTGCTTAATTTTAACCTAAATCAAATAAATGGGCCTGCAGCACTTTGAATTGTTTTATTCTAGGCCCATTATGAAATGAATTAAGTACAGCTCCCGTATTTTGATTTGAGGTTCTAGTGCTACACTAGTTTGCTTAGTTGTGCAACTTAATTGACTCAACTATGTGTGGTTTTAATTCATTAAATTGATATCAAAATCAATATATTTTTGTATAATCATTTATGCGAAATGTAATCGGTTGGCCAAATGATAAATACGAAATGCTAAAGACGTGTTCATTTATTTATGCGAAATATAATCGGTCCAAAGGAAGGTTTTATTTTGGCCAAATATGAACACTAGTTAATAAATATGTGACATTTGGTATTATTCCATGCATATAGTCTATCAGCCCAAAGGAAGGTATTCTATTGGCAGGAATTATTGTCAATATTTGTTAAGATGAGATAATAAAATGTGGTGATCTTCGGTATTATCCATGCATATAGTGTATCGGCCCAAAGGAAGGTACATTATTAGCAGGACTAATCATTAATTTTATTATTCTTGATTGAGGATGCCATTTACAGTTGTTATTTTTGTCCAAAGACTAAATAGAAGATTGTGTTGGGTATCTCATTATAGCCCATAAGTGATTATATTGGTCATTTTAGACTGATTATTGCACATTAATATTTCAAGTTTTTATGTATTTCATTTGTGCATTAAATGAGTGATCTTTATTATTTTTTTTTTAGTAAACTTGACTTTTCATTCATTGAATCAACAAAAAAACAGTACTAGCAAGTTACAAAATTTCCTGGAAGTCAAAAGGTAGAGATGAATAACCAACAGAGTCTACAGCAAAATCATGACATAATCTATTGCATCACGCCTAATGTGAGATAGCTGGACTGTTGTGAATGCTGGAAACATCATCTTGATTCCTCGGCAGATGTCATTGAAAGCAGATCGTGATTGGTCATTGGTTTGTAACCCTTTAATAACATTCAAGGAATCCCCTTCCAAATGACGTTCTCAAATCCCATCATTTGAGCTAAATCGATCGCAAAACGGGCAGCATAGGCTTCCGCACAATCCACACCAATATCTCCCTGTAGTCTCTTACAACCCCAAACCAACACCGGTCATGTATAGTCCCTCGCAACCACTCTAATTCACCTTCGTTTGATCTTGTCGAAATGGCGGCATCAAAGTTAATTTTTATCCAACCCTCCGGAGGAACTTTCCATGGACCAAGCGTCGTAGCCTCCTCCATTAAATCACTACCAACATGTTAGATTGGACCGCAAGAAACCAACATATCTAGTCACGAACTGGGCAGTCTCTAAGGCTGTGTAACCAGAATTCTCATGCTTGGTTTTATTGCGATTGTACCCTAAACTCCTGCAAGAGACAACAAAAAATTCAAAGCTTTTACGATCTAATCGAATTTTCACACCTTGTACCCAAGACCAGACATCAGGAGCATTAAAATATATGCTGGCAGCAGGAAGATTAGATAAAGCCCAATACACCCGAGCAAAGTGACGGTCCCGAAAAATATGTAGGGAAGATTCTGTGGTACCTTGACACAACAGATAGCCCTCTTCCATAGCTAAATGTCTTCGACTCAGCTCAAACATAGTTGGCAGAGCTTCACGAAGTAAACGCCAAAGGAAGTGCTTTATTTTACCTGGTACCTTTATTTGCCACATGAAATTCCAATCGCGCCTGATATTGCTAGAAGCAGCCCCTACACTATTTTCATGCTCAATGGATCGCCGACTCATGGCCAGATGGTAAACTGAACTGACTGTATACTGACCATGTTTGGAATAGTGCCAAACCAGTAAATCCGACCTATTTCTATCAACAATCGGTATCTTGAGAATCTCCTCGATATCATCTTGCCAAAAAAGAAAATTAAGAACAGGCACATCCCACTCGTCAAGAGTAGGATGCATCAGAAAAGAGACATTCAGGGGGGCTTCGTGGTGCAAATCAGGTGTTTTTGGCTTAAAAGAAGGGTAACCCGGGATCCACTTATCTTTCCAGATATCAATAATTTCACCATTTCTTACATCCCAACGTAAACCCGCATCAATAAGTGATCTGGCAGCACAAAAACTTTTCCAAGTAAAAGAGGAGTGAGGTTTTGGGACAACCTTAAATAAATCCCCATCAGGAAAATATTTTGCTTTAAAAAATTTGCAAACAAGAGAATCGGGTTCAATAATAAAGCGTCAAATTTGTTTCCCAAGGAGCGCTAAATTAAAGGCTCTTAAATCTCGAAAACCAAGGCCTCCATCTCTTTTACTTTTACAAAGTTCCTGCCAATTTACCCAATGGATTTTATCATTCCCCCCATCACCCCACCAGAAACTAGCAATCATAGACACCAACTCTTTAAGCAAAGTATCAGGTAATTTAAAACAAGTCATAACATAAGTAGGTATAGCCTGTAAAACTAATTTAATAAGAACCTCTTTACCAGCTTTAGAAAGCATTTTGCTGGTAAAAGAATGAGTCTTATTCCAAATTCGATCCCGAAGCCAACCAAAAACTTCTTTTTTATTAATTCCCATGGTGGTGGGAAGACCCAAATACTTTTCATGCTTCTCGACGAGTTGGACTCCAAGAATGCTAGTTACCTGATTCTTAATATCCTCACTAACATTACATTACGACTAAAGACCACATGAGACTTTTCTAAATTTATCTCTTGACCAGAACCCTTACTGTACACATTTAAAATATTTCTAATGGTTCTAGAAGAGGCCTCATTAGCTTGACAGAAAATCATCGTATCATCCGCAAAGAGGAGATGGGAAATAAGAGCTCTAGGACTCACTTTAACACCCCTTATAAGACCTCCCTTTTCATGACCAGCAATAAGAGAACACAAGACTTCAGCACAGAACAGAAACATATAGGGGGAAAGGGGATCTCCTTGTCTAATTCCACGTTCAGGTTTAAAAATCACCATAATGGTTACCGTTTGAAATCACAGAATAAGAAACAGTGGTAACGCAGGTCATTATTAAACGAACAAAAGACTCCAAAATACCAAGCTTCAATAAAAGTTTTTCCAGAAAAAGTCATTCGACTCGATCGTATGTGTTAGAATTGTAGGACCGGGATTGGTACTTCTGGACAGTTTTGAACGATGTTGACTATTGATGTTGAGTCAACACCGTTACGACAACAATGAACAGTGTTCAATTAAACTACGACAACAGTGAATTGTGATCGACAAAACTCAGTAAAGTGCAGCGGAATAAAACTGAACACAAAATTAATCAAGCCGGTATAAAAAAGATACCGACGGTGCCGTAGGCGAAATTAAAGTAGAATTACAAAAAGAAGTTTCAATCAATCACAGACGATTGATAAACTTACGGAAAACTAGACCTAGAACAGACAAGAAAAACCTATTCTAGTTCAATGATACTAGAGTAATTCTCAATCTTTAGAGAACACTCACAAGTAACACCGAAATAAAAGTTTAGTAAAGCAAGAAGCCCTAATCTAAATAATATGAATCAATGATGATCAAAAGCCTTCTTGCAGATGTCGTTCTTCTTGTATATATAATGTTCTGAACAATCTCGTCAAGAAAGAACGCCAACTCGCGCCTTGTATATATAATTGCAGCCAAGTCGAAGTGGACAATGAGAATGCGGAAGGCAGTTTCTTTCGTGTGCTTCTTTGCGTTAATCATCAAGAAGGAAATATTCCTTGTTGTGTTTCCTTGAGAATCTTTATTTCTTTCTTTCTCTCCAAGTGTCCATGCCTTCACCAACTCTTCCCATATTGAGTTTCCTGCGCCTAGATCTTCCAAATAGCATTTGGAATTTTTCCAGCTCTTCCAGATTGTGTTTGGATTCTTCCTTAAGTCCCAAGCAAATTAAACTCTTTCCTTAATCTTTCCAGCAAGCGTGAATACTTCCAGAAAGCGTGAACCACAGATTTCTTACGTCTGTTTGCTGGAAGAGTTGCAGATATATTTCTTAAGGCCCATTCTTAGCAAAGTCCAGTCCACCAACTTGAGTTGCAGCCCAACTTATTTTTTCCTATAAAATATCCATAGAAAAACAACTACAATTGTCGAACCGGTTAATAAACGAAGAAAGGCCGAATTAACAAAACAAGTGCAATATAAATTGCACTTTCAATCTCCCCCTTAATTCTTGCCTTTCTTCACAAAAACCTGAAAGCAGTTACTAGGAAAATACAAGACAATATCAAGCAACTCCCCCCTTAATACAAAAAACCAAGAGTACACACATTCTCCCCCTTTTTTTGTGAGGAAAGAAAGAAAACAAAGTTCTTTAAAAAAAACTTCACCATCTTGGTAATCTGTTGAGGACCTGCAGACAAAGTACTAATGCAGAGAAACGATGTTGACTCAACATTGTAGTCAACACTGGCAAAGGAAGTAGCAAAAGCAGGAATTGAGGCCGGATCAGCTGGAGGGCAGTAATCAGGAATAGAGTGGATGGTCATGAACACAACTTACAAAATAAGTCATGATGGGTGTTGTTGGGTTTGCTTCAAGGTAGATTCCTACAGATATATATCAAAGCAACGAAAAACTGTGCACAACAGTTAATTAAAGATTAAAGTTGCAAGTAAAACAGTTATCCGTCAAGTCAATGTAATCAGATAAACAGATAAACCCTGGGGAGGTTGACCAAAAATCTTGATTTTAAAGAAAATGACTTGAAATGCAAGAACAGGAATGCAGAAACCCAAAAACCCCAAGGAAACACCTTAGACCTACTCCCCCTCAAACCCAAAAACACACAGAATTAGAGCACAAAACAAAGAGCACAACAAAAGAGCAAATAGTACTTCATGTAAAGTCTCTGTTGACCAGAATGTTGACTCAACAATGATGACAACTTCGGAAAATCAGACCATTCTTATTGTAAGTCAGCCAGGAAACCAAGTCTCAAAATGTGCAGATTCGATTAACACCACTGATGCTGCAGGCTAAACAGAAAGAGAAAGGAATACCAAAGAAACACACCCAACATTGCCTCACAAATTAAATTGAACAATTAGCATAAGTTTGAGTGGGGGTGACCATGAGACCGTGAACCATGTCAAATAATTGGAACACGTATGAATCCGCTCCAAAGCCGGGTTTGCGCGGAGTTAGCAAACACACGCCTCATGGCATAAAGATCACCATTCGACCACATCAGGTAATTGGTGGCACTCGTAAAGTGAACCAAGAAGACACGAGAATCGGCACTTTGTGTGTGTCGGTTTCAAAGACAGCCATCAACCCTCACGACATATGACACATCACACGCCGATATCCGGATAGTATTTGAAACCCGCCAACACGATCCTCGATTTGAACACTTCGAGCCCTTTTTTATCATAATTCATTAGATTTATTACAAAAGGATGAGGCAACATCAAGTGCGAGTCAAGGTACAAGTAAAATAGCCAAAAGCAAGAAAAGTGGGTTTTACATAAAGCAAACACACAGAGACTCGATACCTTTCAACCTCGGTTTCAAAAAATTTTCAAACCCTAAGCATCACCACCGTGAGCTACAAACCAAGAATGTATAGACCAAAGACATGTGAGCACGTAAACACACAAGAGAACTAAAAGCAAAAAGAAAACAAAGATCACTTATTCTAATTTTTCAATGTCATCGTGATGTCGAGTCAACATTGGTCTCAACAACGTAAATCACAGAGCATGCATCTAAGAGATCTTCTAAGACTGAAGAATCTCTCACTATCTAAAGGCTTGGTAAAATATCTGCAAGTTGATTGGTTGTATCTATGTGTTGTGTGTCTATTACTTGCAGATTGACCAAATCCCTAGAAAATGATGCCTAATGTCTATGTGTTTTGTGCGTGAGTGCTGAACAGGGTTCTTAGAAATATGTATGGCACTAAGGTTGTCAAAGAACATCAAAAGGGTAGCACTTTGTAGACCATAGTCATGCAGCATATTTTTCAACCAGACTAGTTGAGACACACAACTCCCATCTGCTACATATTCAAATTCAGCAGTTGAAAGTGTCACATAATTCTGTTTCTTGCTATACCAAGACACTAAATTAGAACCAAGATAAAAGCAACCTCCACTAGTGGATATTCTATCATCTAGATCACCAGCCCAATCAGAATCACTAAATCCCACCAGATCAGTGTTTGTATCACATGAAAGCCATAATCCAAAATTAACAGTTCCTGATATATATCTGAGAATTCTCGTAATAGCAGTTAAATGGGGGGCTTTTAAGGTTGGACTGATACCTGGCACACATACACACAGAGAACATGATGTCAGAGCGGGTCGAAGATACGTAAGGCCGGTCATTGATCTGTACAATCTTGGGTCAACATCCTTGCCAACATTGATTCTGCCCAGCTTCAGAGAGGTACCCGTAAGTGTAATGCATGGTTTAGAGTTCTCCAGGACACGAAAGAAGCTGAGTTCACCAATCATATTCATCTCAAAGGTACCTGCCACAGTTTGCACAAACTGATGTACTATGGAAAGATTAGTCAAGTCAAGCACAATATAATCTTCTTTTGCACTATTGCAATTGTGGGGATCAGCCACCACGTAGCAGTTGTCAGGAGACCTGGTACCTGTCATATGTCTTGAACTGGATAAAGTACCATTTACCTGCATTGTTAGGAGAGGTAGCAACAGAAAAAGCAACATTACAGACAATCTTTTCCCTAGGAACCCAAACTCTATTATACTTTTCTCTAGAGTTTTTCCTGCCCAGAGGTTTACCTTTCTCGACAAAGGATGCAAAGAAAAAGCGCTTTTAGAAATGCTTTTCTCGAAATGCATAATGTTGATGTCGATGTTAACTCAACATACACTACAAGAAAGTTCGGTTTTAGGGACGGAAATTAGGGACGGATATTATCCGTCCCTAATCCGTCCTTAATTAGGGACGGATTATATAAACCGTCCCTAATCCGTCCCTGTTTTAGGGATGGATTTTTTATCCGTCCCTAAAACTGTTGACCCGAAAAAAAAAATAAAAGAAAACATTTTTAGGGACGGATAGATATCCGTCCCTAAAAGTAAAGACGGCTTAGGGACGGATATCTATCCGTCCCTAAAATTTGAGTGTTCTTAACAGAACACGGGAAGCAGAACACCATTTCCATTTCCTTCCTTCTTTCTTCCTTTCTTTCCCCCAATTCGTCCCAAGCATTTTCCGGCCAAATCTCGACGATTCCGACCAATCTTGGTCTCGTTTCGATGCTCGTCGGACAAGGAGCTCGGATTGTGCATCAATTTCAACTTTCATCCGCTATTTTTCCCGAAATTGAAGGTATTTTGGCTAAAACCCTTACTTTTTAAATTTTGGAAATTTTATGAATTTCGACTAGTTTGATCAATTGTATGTTTATAGGAAGTATGTAGTAGATAATTTAGCTTATATTACGTATTGGGTTAGCTTTGAGATGTGCAATTGATATATTTATTGTGAAATTGGATTGCTAGTATGATGTTACTATGATTGTAAGTGTGTAGGGTATTTACTTAGCTATTTTCAGATAATGCATTAGGATTATGAAGATTTAAGTGTGTGTTGGGAGACAATTTGGTGATTTTGGTGATTTTAATATAATTTTGGAGTATTAACATAAAAACAATCAATAATATTTTCATCTACAATTTGTAATGTTAATAGATATATGGAAGTTTAACTACTAGAAAATTGAATTGTAATCGTAAAATGCATATAATTCATTACAAATTGTTACCGTGATCAATTAAAAAATGTAATTGTAATTGTAATGAAACTAAATGCGTAATGGTATAAATGTTATAACTACCAAAGGATTGAATTGTAATCGTAAAATGCATGTAATTCATTACCAATTGTTAACGATCATAATTAAAAATGTAATTGTAATTGTAATGAAACTAAATACGTAATGTTATACATGTTATAAATCTAATAAATTGAGACGCAGGTTAATTGTTGAATTATGAATCCCGATCGTTCATGGATGTACCGTCGCACTGTTAATGGCAGAATTGAATCTAGTTTTGTGGAAGGGGTTGAAGCCACAATTGCTTTTGCACTTACGTACTACTTGTTCGAGTCTGGGATGATGAAGTGCCCTTGCAATGCTAACAAATGTAGGAATAGACAATTTTGCCTCCTAGAATGGTAGTCGAGCACTTGAAACGTAAGGGTTCTGTGAAATGAGTATGAGGTATGGTGTTATCATGGTGAGGAATCAATACCGTTCATGGACTATGGGAGTATTCCTAAGCGTAAAAGAAGGAAGCAAAAGGTTTTGGGTAGTACTCAAAATACGTCTACATCTGATGCTAATCCTGATCATGAGAGGATTGAGCAAATGGTGTATGATGTTGCGGGTCCAGAGTTCATGGACACCGATCGGGATGTGGAGGAGCCACCGAATTCCGAGGATCAGGTGTTCTTTGACTTGTTGGAATCTTCAAAGAAGCCAATTTGGCCGGGGTGTCAGAAGCACACTGAGTTGTCTTTGTTGTCTCGGCTAATGAGTTGTAAGGTCGAGGGTGGCCAATCTGAAGTGAGCTTCAATAACACCGCATAAATCTATCGTAGTGTTGCTCAACTAAACCTAGTACCCACCAACTTTACCAAGCCAAGAAAAGATGCGGGGTCGGGGTTTTATGGTAACCATAGATCGTCAGTCTGGATATGTGCATGATCTATCGGGGAGGATGTAGATCTCAAGTGCAAGTTTTGTGATAAGGACCGCTATAAGTTATAAGGAGGGGGCTTCAAAGAAACGCCGTAAGAAAAATCTCCCACATAAGAAAATGTGGTACTTCCCTCTAGCACCTCGTTTGAAGAGGTTGTACGCTTCAAGTGCTTGTGCTGATAAAATGCGTTAGCACAAGGAGAGAGCAAGGGAGGCGGATGCAGTGGGTATAATGGAGCACCCATCAGATTCACTGTTGGTCCAGATAACGGCCAAGTAAAAAACTAGAGGGGGGGGGGGTGAATAGTCGTTTTAAACTTTTGTCGATAAACAATATTTATCAGATATCTGAGTAGATATCCGATACTTAGATTCAGAGCCGGAAGACTTAAGATAGATAAGTGTAAATGCTTAAAGTGTGTGTGTGTCGACAAGTAAGTATGAAAAGTAAATAACAGAAGTATAGTGGTATCCGGAGGTGGCATAATCCTCCAACTAATCCACTTCGCCTTCCAAAGACCTAGAATTCACTAGAATAGATAATTGAGGTCACCTTACAAAATCCTATTCTAAGATTCCTTAAATGATGGTTCCCAACCAAATGTTCCCCGAGTTGTTCCCGGCTTTCACAACCAAGTACTTCGCACTCGTAAACCTTTTGAGTTATTCCTAGCTTCCCAAGCTAAGTACTTCAGACTCAATAACCTTGAGTTATTCCTTAGTTTCTCAAACTAAGTACTTCCTGACTCCACGCCGGATGGTGTCGGTTTTGGTTCGAGTTGTCGATGAGCTTCTTAATAACTTTTCGCTTAATCGATAGCTCGTGAATCAAGTATACTTAATACAATTTGCAATGTATGGTATTGTTCTTTTATCGACCCAAGTCTTAGATAAGTGTTCAAGAGAATGAATCTTTATACTTGATCTTTCGATTCAACTCTTTCACGATAGTCAGGTTTGTTTAGGATCGTGACACTTAGAACTTTAGTGTTACTCAAGATCAAGAGCTTTGGTCGCAATGTAAAGCTTTGAGAGTAAGTAGTTTGCTTGAGAGATTAAGATATGTGTTCGGCTCAAGTGTCTTTTCAAGCGCCTAAGTGTGTTGATATTTATAGATGAATTTGAGTGCCGTCAATAGCATCCGTTAGCTTAAATCAAATTCAACTATTGATATCTCGTGTATAGTAATCGTAAGGTGTTTGTCTTCTTCGGTTACCGCTGCTTTTGTTCGTACATCTCTCGTCTGCATTTAATGCAATGTACTATACTTTTGTCAGAGTGCTAACGGAACTATGCTTTATCGTAGACAACCTTGATCAGATTTCTCTGAGTCTTTGCACGTTCTTATCTTTATCTTCAGATACCACTTTGTTTGCAATATATATATTTCTTTTTCAGAAATGTGGTTAAAGCTCAAGGTATCTGAGAATAGATATCTGTGGACACTTTCCTTGTTTTCAGATAGACCTTTTATTTCTCAGATATCTCTTGTGACACAGTTTGTTTAAAACTATTCGTGTCTTCAAGATATCTGGCCAAGGTATCTGGAAAACTGCTTTCAAGAACCTTGTGCAGTTTCTTCAAGTCTTCAATGTCGTTGAACTTGTTCTGCTTGGATGTCTTCTTCTTGGTCTTCTCTTCATAAAATAAAATTTACATTTTGAGACCAACATCCTATACAAGATTAGCTAGACTATCATACTTAGTGGGTTTCCTCTTTTACAATGTTCAAGTGAACCAAGAGTACTAATCACCTTTCTAAGACTAAGATAAGTCATCATGTTGCTGATCAAAATCTAAACAGATATTTCTAACAAAATATCTAACAAATTTCCTAACAAATTTCCCCCTTTTTGATCAGTCAACGATGACTATCTGACCTATTACAACTGACGAGTGAACAATTCAACACTTAATCATTTCTTAAGATTTTTCAAATCATTCAATTAAGTGCAGAAAGTAGACATCAACCAAATCACAAGGTGTGATCTTTGCTGACAAGTTATCTTTTATAGAATACTATCTGAGAGTAAGTTCTTCAGATAAGTTACAAAGAGAGATTACAGATAACTTCAATACATAAAGCAAGTTTAGCTCACCAAGAAAAATACAAAGAAAACTACATAGTAAATTAGGACAACAGAGTAACCAAGCTCCAAGTAAACATCCTAATAGACTAGTCTTCAACTCTTCAAGTCTTCAACAAGAGTTCTATGGATCACCCAAATTTCCTATCTCCAAACCTTTGATGTCATCTAATAATCATAGAGAAGTGTTCGACGAGCATCTCAAAGGTCTCCGCAAATCCACGACTTCTTTGTAGGTTTTGGTAGGATTTTTCGACAAGATGTTTGACCACGTATACTTTCCCCACTTCTAGGCATGCTCTATTCGATATCCGATGCCTTGAATTATTCAGAGATAATCCTCGATATCCGATGTCACCCTTGTATTGATCTTCGCTAGATAGAACGACTCATGTGGTTTCACAAATGAGTCTTGCTCTTGTGCTGCTCGTGATATTCGTAATTCAGGCACATCATCCTGCTTTCCATATGGACATTCATCGAGAGGTCCTTTCTCACGGCTTCAGCTTCTTGAAAACTTCAAAATCCAACCAGGCTTTAATGTGATTGGTGTTGATCAAGGTTGGCTTATCTTTTCTCCATGCCATAAGTTGTTTGTGGATTGGTTCTGGAAATCTTGAATTTACCAGTAGATGCTTAAGTTCCAGAATTCAATAGCCATTTTTCGATTGATGCACTCAGAGACAGAGGAATCATTGTCATTCTTCACATACTCTATTTCGCTTCTTCCGCCCGAGTGGAAGTCGACTTTGTCTTTGCTCACTTCACCTGCTCTTTCTCTGTCTTGAATTCTCTTTGGGGTTGTTGCTTGAAGAACCACCACCCTGGATAGACTTGGTATTTCCAGAGGGTGTTTTAGCTGCTAGTGGCTTTGCAGCTATGGCTCAGCTAGGCTTTCAATTTTCCTTTTCTTGTGAAGAGGAGCTTCATCTTCATCAGTTTCCTCATCATCATCAAGATTAAATCTTGTGAGAGTTTTACAGCCTTCTTCATTGCCCAAGGGCTTGATTTAACATTCTTCTTCTTCAGAAGATTCATCAATCCATTAACTTGTCTTCTCCTCGAGCCTTGGTACTTGGAGGTTTCGTGCCATGGCCCTTGTTATCATTGTAGTTCCTTCAAGAGGGTTTCGGGAAGCTTTACTATTTGCAAAGACTTGGCTAGAGGAGGGTTCGCTTATTCCGAGTGGTGGTGGAAGTTTTCATGTTTCTTCTTCCTCTCTGAGCCACACCAGCTCTAGATTTCTTCTTGTTTTCTTCTCCTTCTTCCCATTCCCCCTGACTTTGAGGTCCAGATTTGTACACTCTTTCCCCCTTAGTCATTGTTGTCACTCACTCGCCTCATAAAAGAATCAGAGAGAGAGTCAAAATGCCCTTGTAAATAATTGTAGTAAGTGACCAACTTCAAGTTCGCTTTGAGCTCATGATTTTGCTTGATAAGTCCATTGTCCTTATCTGAGCTCGCTTAACGGGCCTAGGATGGCATCCGCTTCAAAGCAGGTAACTTGCCTCTTGAAAGCTTTTTCACTAAAGACGATCATCGCCCCTTATCATTCCTGCATCTTTCCGAGCAATGACTATGCTAGTTGTTCTCTCGAGTGATGAGCTCAAGGAACTTTTTCATTTTAGAGGGACGGAGGCAATTACTTCCTTGTTCCGTGAAGACAACTCCTTGTTCGGGATGAGCCAAGATTGGTATCTGCTCATGTATTCATGGAGTGGACATTCGCGCTTTGAATATTGCAGCAATCACCTTCCTTTTCAAGTGAGAAACCGCTAAATGTTCATTGTGGTGCTCGCCAAAGTCTTGTCTTCTTCATCATCCGAGTAATCACCAAAGGATCTTCAAATTTTCGACATTCTCATCGATTGTCGAGTCCAAAGAACCATCTCAGAGATTTGTTTCTTCCCTTTTTGGGAGGAGGATGGTACTTCTTTTGAAGATGATGCAGCCTTAGCATCATGCTTAATTTCATATACTTCTTCAGTATCGAGTTCTTTGGTGATGGCATTTACAGCATCCTGTAGCTCTTTAAACTCAGAGTAAGCAATCATTTCGCAGATATTGATCTTGTAGTCGGTCAAGCTTATCTCCGGATTTAGCTATTTGGTCTTCCAATTGAAGATGGAGTTTGTTCTTCTTCCAACAATTGTCCGAGTTGAGCTCGGATCGAGTATTCAACAATTTCGAGTGATTTCGTAATCCTCAACTACTTGTTCAAGATAGCCTTTTGTCGGAAGATGGATGAGTTGACTTTTGAGGAGATGGAGACGGTGATTTATGTGCTTTCCTCTCGCTTTGCTTTTCAGCAGTTGAGGCATGATTTCTTTGTGAAATTCCTCGGTCCCCGATGTGGGCATCATCATCATCCTTTTGTCTGGTCATCCTTTCGGTGATGGTCGGGAAGTTCATCAAGTCATTTTCGCTTATCTCTTCCTCCTCATCATCTTCGATACAAGATTGATCACTTCAGAATAGTGATCTTCGCCCATTAACCTCTTCTTGTTCGTAAGGTATAAATTGCGTAGTTTGGCGTAATCGGCTTGAATGCCATTTGTAATCTTGTCGACCATCTCACTGCTCAAAGGCTCAGTATCAAATTGTGCGCCACTACTCGGAGAAATCCTTATGCAATAGAGTCGCAATCTGTAATCGCTTGGTAGGGAACATTGCATGGATATATGTCTCCAAGTCAAGAGCTTGTGCTCATTCCTGCTTGGTTGATCTGATTCTCAATATTTCGTAGAGATCAGAGCACCTTAACCTTTGCCATTTCTTGAAGCATCAATATGCTTTGGTGGTGTGAGCTTTGAAGAAGGGAAGTAGTCCTTGTCTCATCATTGGGAGCCCGCTGCACTCGCTTGAGCTCGAAAGAAAGAGTTTTGAGTGAGCTTCAAAACTTTTGTAGATATCTGAGTAGAAGTGTAGTTTAGTTTCGAAGTTACCGAGTAAGTACTTCAGCTCAGAGACTTGTGCATCGAGACAATTGGTGTCTCTGATATCTTGTTATGAGGTGGAGACTTGGAAGTCCGGTTCTCATCAACCTTTCTTTCTTGAACTCGAGAATTAAAGTTATCACAATACTTAGGAAATTTTATCAAGAAAACTTTAGATGACAAATCGATTGAGAGGTCAATTACCTCCATGGGAGGCTCAGATTTGTCTCTCGAGACTTCAGCCTCTCGAATCTTTTCTTGTGATGAAGGCCTTGATGCCTCATCAATTTCCATAAAAGTGTGGGATGTCGCAACTCTGTCCCCTTGCACTTCTACTTCTGAGTGAGCCTGTGAGTAGAAAGTATTGAGTAATTTAGAAGAAGTTTGAGATAACCCAAGGTGAAGAATTTTTATCACTGATTTTCATATACCTTCATACTGGAAGGCTCAATGATTCGTTTCTTCGTAAACCTTGTCGGTTTCGGGTTTTTCCGCATTTCTTATCTTCCTCTTTCTCAGTTGGAGCCTGTTAGAAACATTCACTTAATTGGTTAAGTAAATTATCATATAACTGAAAAATGACAACTCAAGAAACATTTTATCACCTGTAGGACATGCTCAGATTTCTTAAGAGGTGAGGTTGATGAGACCTCTTTCTTTCGCTTCGAGGCAAGCTTTCCTCTTGTCCTTGTGTTTCTAACTCAGCCTGTAACAAAGAATTTCTATAAATAACAAGATGTACAAGCATAAAATTTGCACAAGATAAGAGTTAAGCCATTCAACTACCTGATCCGTGTCAGGCTGATTGGTTTATAAAACTTGTGACCTTTCTATACATTGGTCTTCTTGTTCCAGTATTTTTTCTTTGTTTGAAGTTTCAGGTACTTCACACCTTTCCTGAGTATGCAACTCCGCCTCCCCGGTTGATCATTCCGAGTAGATGTCTCAGTTTGATCCCTCTTATTGAGTTGGGGAACCTGCTCTTTTGCAGGATTTTCTTCAGCATACTGCATTGCTGGAAATTCGAAATGGAGTTCATTTACCATTTCATCAACCACTTGTGGCTGTTGTGGTTGTGGTTGTTGTGGTTGTCTGGAAGCAGAAGATTGGTCAGTAGAATGTTCTTCCAGATTTTTAGATGTGGCATTTTCATCAGCATCTGCCAGCACTAAATTACCACTCATCAGGGCTTCTTGAAGTTGTGCATAAGAAACGCTCCTCAAGATGTGTTTGCACCAACAACCTTTGCTATAGGTGCTTGTTCAAGAACTGTGGTGTAGGTTCTTTTCAGATACCTTTTCACCGCCATTATATCAAGAATCTTAACCCTCTTTGCTCTTTCTAGGACTCGAGAGATGACTAGTTCATCATCTTCATCGCCGAGCTCTCATCAAGATTAGGAACCGATTGGTCCATAACTCCGCGATTTCGCAGATAAAGCTTGGTGTTTTCACCACTTTTGGCAAGATTTATGAGTTCATCGCAAGGCTTTGTAATAGTCTTCACATTTCAAAGCACTTTCTCTGCCGAGTCTACTTGTTCAAGAGTTGATGATTCTTTGCAAAGATTGATGAGTTGATCGCTTTATCACCATCGGCAAGGCAGTAGATATCCGAGAATCGACAACTTTGGGTGTGTCTTCCGATTTGCTGCCAGACTTCTTTCAAGTTCTGCTTTTGGTCGCAACCTTTTCTTCAGATACCTTTTAGATTTTCGCTTAGAACCTTTCGAGAGCCAAGAACCTTTTTCATCAAGTTTGTATACTCATATTTGTAGAGTAGGTTCGCTGGCTATTTCAAATTTCTCCGAGCTTGATGCCAAGCTTCTCCAAAGAAGTAGCATATCTTCGCACTATAGACTACTATGGCCTTTCGCTCACCTAGTCCTTTGAAATCTTAGGCTCAAGCCTTGAATCTTCTTCACAAACTTCATGAAGGCGCATTTTCCCCAGCTTAAAAGGGTTTTCAAATTTTGTCTTGTCGATTCAAAGAAGAACATCATGATCCATCGCTTCGCTTATCCGGTCGAACCTCCTTGTAGACCATCAAAGCATCCGTGAAGAATGCAAGCCAATACATCCCAAAGGAACCATCGATGTCCGGTTCGGATGTCAAGAAGCTTGAACTCAGGGTGTATCCGATTTTCAAGATCACACACGCCATCGCATAATTTGTTAACACCTTCAAGGAGATCATCATCCTTGGTGTTTATTTCAAAATCCTTTCCAAGATTTTGAAACTCAAACAACTTATAGAAAGTTGTTAAGTCCGTATGATTTCCTTTCCTCGATCGAGGTTTTGATGACACTATTTCAAAGGTTTTCGAAACACAGAAATTATCTCGAGTTGTTGTAGAATTCCAACACATCGAGTGATGAAATTCCACTTGAGCAGATAGAAAACCCTCGATTTGTGCCTTTTCAAGCATGTCAAGAATCGCCTTCCGTCGGTTCTCTATTGCAGCCGTGAGGTATTCCTCAACCATGGCACCACCCCAAATCATTCCGTGATTTGAAGTCCAATGGTCGATTAAAATCTCCTACCAAATGGTTGTTCATAATAACCAACTCGTGCTTGCTTTTCAAAGCATCAAAGGAGGATTGAGATTTCAGTAGAAGAATTCTTTGGGCCATCTCTTTATATAGTGTAGAGAATTTGGATTGGTGTTTGAAAGAGATTTGATTCAAGAATTCTTTGCGTAAAAACTTAATCTTGATTTGCAGAGATTGTAGAAGGTTTGCAGAGAATCAAGAGAAGGTTTTGCTATTTTTGTGCAAGTCCGAATGTCGATTAGGCGAAAGTGATATCTTTTGCCAAAATCCTATATATATAGCAACGTAATTCTAATAAACATATACACACAAATTGGTTTTGTATGTATGTATCCGTGAATTGCAAGTGAGGCGGTAAAAGTTTGTTCGGCATTAAATGCATAGTGGGCCACGCTCAATTTCAACAACCCACTATTTACAGAGAATTAATTTCGTCTGCTAAGATCAAATGCATATTTCATCAAGGGTCAATATTGCTTCTTCAAAGAATGATCACAATCAAGAATTGTGATTGTGCCCAATTAATGAATTTTATGATTTGCTATCCGAATCACAATTGCGGTGACTAAGAACACTGCTTGTATCGAGTCTATCTCATACTCAATATTTGTCCAAGTTTTACACAAAGATAGAAATAATACAAATTTCAAGAGAGTAGTCGATCGCAGCATTGTACTATTCTCTTTTGGTTCCCTCATCGAAAGTGAACTAGATATCCGAGTTCGCCTCGTAGATCTTAAGTCGCCTTTTTGCTCTTTAGCCTTTTTTTACTCGGATACCTGCTCCAGCTTTTCTCTTTCTCTTCTCGGATGCCTGCTCAGATACCTCTTCTCCGGATGCCTGCTCCAATTTCTCAACTCTTTTCATTGGTAGTTTCATTAGTCCAAGACTATGTCTTAAGGCTAAGAATCTACTTTCTTGTAGTGGCTTAGTGAAGATATCCAAGTTGGTCTTCAGTACAATCTTGAGTATCTCTATATTGCCCTTTTCAACATGGTCTCGGCGAAGTGATGTCTAACATCAATATGCTTTGTTCTCGCATGAAATTTAGGATTCGTAATCGCAATAGCACTTGTGTTGTCACGTAAAATGGGAGTTTTCTTCCATCGAGTCCATAGTCTTTAAGTTGTTGTTGTATCCAGTAATTTGTGTTGCACAACAACCAGCAAGAATATATTCACCTCCGTGGTAGAAGTTGCAATTGAGTTTTGCTTCTTGCTAAACCACGAGATAAGTCTAGTACCGTAAACCCATGTGTTCCCCGAGGTGCTTTTCCTATCTAGCGTTGATCCAAAGATAATCGGCTTCGAGTACCCAAATAAACTCAATCCGCTTTCTTTAGGATACCAAAATCCTACATCTATTGTACCTTTACATACCTTAATATTTTATAGCAACGCTTGTAGTGTTTGCATGGATTTGTCGAAATCTAGCACACACTCCAACGGCGTATTGAATATCGTGTCTACTTGCAAAGGAGGTAAAGTAGTGAACCTATCAATTTCCTATACTTATGTTCTTCAACACTCTTGTCTGATTCAGTATAGGTCATTTTGGTTCCAATGCTCATAGGTATCTTAGCATTCTTTTCAGAAGGCTTAAAATTGAATTTTGTGAGCATATCTTCAGATACTTTGTTCGACTAATGAATATTCCATCATCGAGTTGCTTGACTTGCAATCCTAGAAAATAATTCATTTTTCCCATCATGCTCATCTCAAACTTGCTTTTCATGAGATTTGCAAAGTCATTACAAAGTTGTCATTCTTAGATCCAAATATGATGTCATCAACATATACTTGAACTAAGAGTAGTTTCCGTCATGATTTAAGGTAAATAAAGTTTTATCAACTTCACCTTTCTTGAAACCACTTTCCGTATGTATTTGGCCAAAGTGTCATACCATGCTCAAGTACTGCTTCACCCATACAGAGCTTTCAGTAGTTTATAGACCATTCGCTTCGAGGAAACTTCAAAGCCGTGTGGTTGCTCAACATAAACTTCTTCCGCAAGTTCACCGCTCAAGAATGCACTTTGACATCCATCCGATAAACTTTAAAATCTTTATGAGTCAAAAGGCTAGAAAGAGTCTTATTGCATCCAACTGCAACCGGTGCATATGACTCATCAAAATCTAAGCCTTCACCGTAAATCCTCGCAACCAATCTTGCTTTGTTTCTGGTTATTTCACCAGATTCATTCATCTTGTTTCTGAAAACCCATTTAGTTCCAATCACAGATATTCCTTCTACAAATGGAACTAGTTTCCAGACTTTGTTTCTCTCAAATTGATCCAACTCTTCTTGCATTGCAGAGATCCAGTCTTGGTCTCCTAATGCTTCTTCTATATTTTTAGGTTCAATATCTGAGATGAAACATCCAAAGAGAGAATTAGCATTTTCAGCTATTGCTCTCCTAGTCCTAACACCTTGATTAATTGGTCCAATCACATCTTTTGCAGGATGATCCTTGATCCATCTCATCATAGGTTTAGTGCTAGTAGGATGAATATCCAAATGATTTGAATGTGAATCACTAGGATTTTGATTTGATACTATTTCAGTATCTAGGACATTTTGCTCATCAGAAGGGCAATTAATGTCTGACACTTGTTCAGTGTTTGAGCTATCTGGAACATGTCTTTCAGAGATTGTTTCAGAGATAGCTTCATGATGAATATCTTCGCCATTCGGAAGTTTTATCGGAAATTCTTCATCATGTTTGTGAGTCATCTTGTTGTTACTAGGCATATCAAGCTTTTCTACGTCAGAGTCATCCTCACTTTCCATAATGATGTTTTTCCTTTCTGAGGATTCTTCTTGACTCCTCAAAGATTAGTTCTTTGAACCTTTATGAGAGTTCATCATTAGGAGGTGTTTTTACTTCCTTCATAGAATACAACATGAATCGATTCTTCAATTTTCTTTGTTCTTTGTTGTAAATTTCAGAGCTTTGCTATTCGTGGAATAACCAAGAAATACACCTTCATCCGCCTTTGGTTGAAATGTTCTCGATAATCTTTCCCATTGTTTAGAACAAAACATCTACAACCAAATACTCTCGATGTTCGATATTAGGGGTCTACCAACCAAGACTTCATAAGGGTCTTTTCATGGTGTCTGCTTATTAAACATCTGCTCGAGTGTAGCAGTGATTTATGCCTTCAACCCAATAAATTTCACTTATTTCAAAGGTCACTAGCATCGCCCTTGCAGCCTTCTTTAAGGGTTCTGCTTTTCCTTTCGCAACACCATTTTGTCGAGGTGTTCTTACAGAGGAAAGTTGGTGTTGTATACCTTGCAGTACAAAACTCCTTTATGTAATCGGTTGACAAACTCAAGACTACGGTCTGATTGCAGATACTTTGTCATTTTCATGACTTCAAGCTTTTTCAAGAAGTTTGGTATCTCCACCGGCATCGATTTAGGTTTTAGAAAGACAACCCAAGTGAATCTTGAGAAGTCATCTACAACAACTGCATTCATACTTCTTTCCCGCATAACTAGTTACGATGATTCAAAAGATCAATGTGTAATAGTTGCAGTGGTCTAGCACCAGAGTGTCCGATTGGACTTGAAAGAGATCTTAGATTGTTTCCATCCGACAAAGTAATGTATACCATCCTTTCCGAAAGATGTTCGGGAAGGCCAACCACTAACTCTTTCGCAAGTCTGCTCGTAGTTTTGAAGTTCAAGTGACTCATTCTTTGTGCCATAACCAAAGGCTCTTCCGGTGACCAGATCGACTCACCATGAGACATTTTTCAGCTTGTATGCCCAATCGGCAACATAAAGATCGCTTTTCCGCCGAAAGCAACCAAGATCATTCGCTTGACTCATTGTCAATTAGTTTGCAGATTTTGCTTTGAATTTTATAGTAAAACCTTTGTCAAAACCTGCTCATGCTAAATAGATTATATTTCAAATCCTTAACATGTAATACGTTAGTGATTGTTAATGTTCCTAATTTGATGTTGCCAAATCCTGCAGAGGGATTTAATTCTCCTCAAAGAACTGATATCCGGTCCGTGTGCAAGCTTTGTAATCGACCAGATTTGCTTTCTCCCGTCATGTGCTTTCCGGATCCACTATCAAATAGCCATTGTGCTTTAGTCCAGAAGCATTCTCGCACAACAGAAATGTGAGATTAGGTTCTCAATTTACAATTGAACCATCAGATTAAACAATCTTCCAAGAGGAATCCATTTTGATCAATTTCTCGAACATTCTTTTGTCCGATAGAACATAAGGAGGAATTCTAATTGAATGATTATCATTATTAAGAATTGTTTTCTTCCTCGGTGTATTCCTAGGTGCTCCATTTGATGCTTTCAGACACTGTCAGTTTCGAGTTTGCTTTTCAAAGAACTTAGCTTTCCTCGCTGATTTCTTCTAGCCGCATTCAGATTTTTAGTGGCTTGATTCAACTTCCACTTCGATAATTGCTTTGAGCAATTATAGCCTTTAGCCATCGTTTTGCTCTCGCTTGTATTCATGAGCAAGTCGCTTCGATGCCTCTATAGCCAATACTGCTTTGAGCACTTAAGCTATCTCGAGATCTTTTCTCAGCAAATTTGCTAGTCTCCGTGGTCCAATTTCTTTCCGTAAAAGTGACATGGGAGAATTTGCCCCTCGCAATTCTACCCTTTTGAGAGACATAGCATTGTGGTAGTTTACACTTTTCAAAGGTTGTGTTTCTTTTCGTAGACGTGTCTTACGCTTTGTTTTTGATTTGTTTTTCCCACAAAGGTTTAGTCAATCGCTTTTGCTTTGTCAACAATCTTCGCCTTCTCACCGATACTATAGATTGGGGAACCATCTTGTCGAGTACTTACAAATGTTCTTCTTTCCTTACTCTTATTCAGTAGTGATAGAACAATCGTCTGTATTCAAATTTCAAGTCCTTTCTTTTTCCAAGGATCTCTTAAGTAAGATTGTACTTCAAGAAGAGTGTCACTAGCTTTGGCATAAGATTGAAAAGATAATTCTTTCTTCTCGAGTTCCTTGTTCTCGTAAAGAAGATCTTCATATTTCTTTCAGAATTCAAATCGCTTCTTTATGTGACTTTTCAGCCTCAGATATCGAGCTTTGAGAAATGCATTTTCAAAGATCCCTTTTCTCGATACCTTAACTAATTGAGCATTTTCCTTGCAAGAGAATTCTTTTCTTCTTCAAGATTTTCGCTCTAGCTCGGATCATTAGAAATTCTCTTTCATAGATGTCAAGTTCTTTCCGAGATTTTCTAGATCTTTTATTTCTTCTTCATCACTTTCATAAGTATAACAAGAAGTATGTGTTACCTCATCACCATAAGATGATTTCTATGTTAGAGATGTCCTGACCACAATTTCAAAGAACTCCACACATTTCATTCTTCTTGAGGTCAAGTCGATTATATCATGAGTAACTCCACATAATTCGGCGATGGTAAGGTCGAGTCATCCGAATTGTCATCTTCGAACTGCCTCAACGCCTAGAGCATCCAAATGAGTTTGATTTTCTTTCTTTCTTCGCTAACAAAGCTTTCGCTTCTTCAAGATTCTTCTATCTTTCACACCGCCCTTAGTTTGTTGAAGCAGACAATCCTTCTTGAAGTGGCTGTTTCATAATAGAAACAGATATCGCTTCCAATTTCGCTTCCTCAAGACATGATGCTTTCTCGAGCTAGTTTGTTCAATGAGCTTTGCATATTTTTGTCGGTGATAGTTTGAGCTCAGATGCTTTTTCAAATTCTCTTCGCTTTTCATCTCTCAATTTCTCGGACATATTTGCTCATTTACTTTGCAGTTAAGAGCATCCTCGCCTCTTCCTTGCTTTTCTTCTTTTCGTAAGTTCCTCGAGCAACTAGAGCAATATTCGCAACTTTTCAGCTTGTTTGTTCTCTTTGTGTTGCCTCATAATCTACCGTAGCAAGATGTGAGAAGAGTTCCATCGGAGTGATATTCGCATTCCTCGTTAAAATAAAAGAATTTGGTATGCTCCTGCCAGGTTAAGACTTCGACAATAGTCTTAATCTTTTCCGACCGAGTATCTGCTGCTTTCCCAAGTGTCGCCATATCACTCATGAGAGTGGTAAATCAAATCAAGTTCTTCCGTAGTTTCAAGGTCCTTGTTTGAAATTTTGAAATTTCAACTTGAGAACTTCGAACTTGTTTTCTTTGGTTTTCTCGTTCCAAGATGTATTTCTTCAATCACCGCTGCAACTTTCGCTGCTTTAGCACCCCACGCTTAATCGTATGTGCTCAGTGTCGATCCGATGATGATATTACGAAGCTTGACCATCCAGACGATTCCTCTCGGCATCTTCCGATGTCCAGTTCTCTCGGGCTTTCGTTCAAATAACTCGACTAGTAGATCTCCCACTTGTCGACGATCGGTTTGTGAAGATCCGTCGCTTTGATCTCTGTCTCTACCATTAGTCACCTCCATGTCGTGTTTGAGTTGTTGAATGACGATGGGGCCGTTCTTTTTTACTTCGATCAGTTCATCACTTAGGGCTTCACGGTGGAGCAGCATGTTATTTTTCCATTTCTCGTAGTTCTCTGGTTTGAGAACAGGTGCATCACTCAGACATTCCCGCACACTTAACACAAATTAAATAGTCCTCAAAATGGACAAAGTTCCTTCACCTATCTGGGGATCTAGGTTCAAAGGTATGTTTGTGAACCTCCCCGCTCGATACCACTTGTTGGTCCAGATAACGCAAAGTAAAAGACTAGAGGGGGTTAATAGTCTTTTAAAACTTTTGTCGATAAACACTATTTCTCAGATATCTGAGTAGATATCTGATACTTAGATTCAGAGCGCGGAAGACTTAAGATAGATAAGTGCGTAAATTAAAGTGTGTGTGTGTGTCACGACAAGTAAGTACGTAAAAGTAAATAACACAAGTATAGTGGTATCCGGAGGTGGCGAATCCTCCAACTAATCCACTACGGCCTTCCAAAGACCTAGAATTCACTAGAATAGATAATTGAGGTCACCTTACAAAATCCTATTCTAAGATTCCTTAAACAGATGGTTCCCAACCAAATGTTCCCCGAGTTGTTCCCCTTTCATGTACCAAGTACTTCAGACTCAAACCTTTTGAGTTATTCCTAGCTTCCCAAGCTAAGTACTTCGCACTCAATAACCTCGAGTTATTCCTTAGTTTCTCAAACTAAGTACTTCCATCTCCACGCCAGTGATGGTGTTGGTTTTGGTTTGAGTTGTCAGATGAGCTTCTTAATAACTTTTCAGTTAATCAGATAGCTCTGTGAATCAAGTATACTTAATACACTTTGCAATGTATGGTATTGTGTTCTTTTTACTGACCCAAGTCTTAGATAAGTGTTCAAGAGAATGAATCTCAGATACTTGATCTTTTGATTCAACTCTTTCACGATAGTGCTTGTTTAGGATCAGGACACTTAGAACTTTAGTGTTACTCAAGATCAAGAGCTTTGGTCGCAACAGAAAGCTTTGAGAGTAAGTAGTTTGCTTGAGAGATTAAGATATGTGTTCAGTTCAGCGTGTCTTTTCAAGCAGTCTAAGTGTTGATATTTAAAGATGAATTTGAGTGCCGTTTGAATAGCATCCGTTAGGCTTAAATCAAATTCAAACTATTGATATCCGTATAGTAATCAGAAAGGTTTGTCTTCTTCTAAGTTACCGTTGCTTTTGTTCGCACATCTCGTCTGCATTTAATGCAATGTACTATACTTTTGTCCTGTAGTGCCAACGGAACTATGCTTTGTATCAGAGACAACCTTGATCAGATTTCTCTGAGTCTTTGCACGTTCTTATCTTTATCTTCAGATACCACTTTGTTTGCAATATATATATTTCTTTTTCAGAAATGTGGTTAAAGCTCAAGGTATCTGAGAATAGATATCTGTGGACACTTTCCTTGTTTTCAGATAGACCTTTTTTTTCTCAGATATCTCTTGTGACACAGTTTGTTTAAAACTATTCGTGTCTTCAAGATATCCGCCAAGGTATCCGGAAACTGCTTCAAGAATCCTTGTGCGCTTTCTTCAAGTCTTCAATGTCGTTGAACTTGTTCTGCTTGGATGTCTTCTTCTTGGTCTTCTCTTCATAAAATAAAATTTACATTTTGAGACCTAACATCCTATACAAGATTAGCTAGACTATCATACTTAGTGGGTTTCCTCTTTTACAATGTTCAAGTGACCAAGAGTACTAATCACCTTTCTGAGACTAAGATAAGTCATCATGTTGCTGATCAAAATCTAAACAGATATTTCTAACAAAATATCTAACAAATTTCCTAACACTCACCGGCATGGAAAGAGTTCGACAAGACATATCCGGAGTTTGCAAATAATCTAGAAATGTACGTCAGGGGCTTCAGATGGATGGTTTTAACCTGCTTGGAAGTGACCGAAAGTACTTTGTTGCACCATGTCGACACTGCATAACCCGCCTCGGTGAGTGCATGAAGGAACCATTCATGTTCTCGATCAAGGCTGGTGCCACCGATCCAGATGTGGTCGGATGTATTCTTGCACTTTTAATTAAGGAGCCGATTGAGTTGTGGGAAAATGGTATCCTCGCATATGATGTGTCAACGAAGAAGAACTTTACCTTGAGAGAAGCACTATTGTGGACCGTGGAGTGATTTTCCTGCAGATTCAATGCTATCTCGAAGGAAAACTGCGGGTTTTCATGCTTGTCCACATTGTTCGAGGACAATCGATGCATTCAGATCAAGGAGAGCGGAAAGAATCTTGGTTTGATCACATCGAGATTTCTACCAAGAAACCATCCATTTAGGAAGAACAAGACTCAATTCTTAAAAACAAAGTAGAGATTAAAGGCCCTCCGAGACAACTTCATCGTGCATGATACTTGGAGATTGATAGTCGGGTCTTATGAAAGTGATCAACTTGGGTGGGAGAAGCATAACAAGAAAATTGAGAACAAATGTGGATGGAAGAAGAGAAGCATCTTCGGACTTGCTTTATCGGAGCGCTTTCTTCTTATACGCCACATGTTGGATTTCATGCACATTGAGAAGAATGTGTTCGAGAACCGCTTCAACACGATTTGTAACATTCTTAAAGACAAAGGATAACGTTAAATCTAGAGCCGAGTCGATACATGGTGTAAAAGGCCCGAGTTGACAACGCTGAATGAGAAGGCAAGGGCCCAAGGCATGTTACACGATTGATATCAATCTAGGAACAAGTCGCTTGATCGGGTTAGGGGATTGAAGTTCCCACAATTATGCCTCAAAGTCACGGTGTGGATTTGAAGAAGACGAAGATGTATGGAATGAAGAGCCACGATTGTCATGTGTTTATGGAGCGGCTTCTCCCGGTTGCATTTCGAGAACTGCTACCTAAACCTGTATGGATGGCTCTCACTGAGCTGAGCTTATTTTTCAAGAATTTATGCGCAAGGGTGGTTGATGATCAAGTGTTAGCAAACCTTGAAAGCATACCATTGATTCTGTGCAAGCTCGAGCGTATCTTCCCACCGAGCTTCTTTGATTCTATGGAACACTTGTCGGTTCACCTCCCACACGAAGCGAGGCTTGCTAGACCGGTTCAGTATCGATGGATGTATCCATTCGAGAGGTGTGTAATATATGAAGACAATCATTCACTTCAAATGTCTGAATTTTCCAAAGTCACATTATATTACCCAAAAGTATATGCATTGTAGGTACTTGGGAAAATTGAAGAGGTATGTCAGCAACAAAGGTAGCCTCGAGGATCGATGGCCAATGCATACGCAGAGGAAGTCGCAACCTTCGCCCTATTACTTTGGAGACCACGCTCCCACAAAGGCATCTAGGCCGCCTCAAACGCAGTATACATTCAAGTTCAAGAGGATGATGATGATGCTATTTCGCTTTTAGGGTCTCGTGGAGACCTATGGGGAAGAAAATACATCATGGTGAATGATAGGAAATGTTGGCGCCCAAGATTATGTCCTCTCGAACTGTACTGAAGTTGATGAATTTATGGTGAAATTTGCTGGGTGAGTAGCTTTCTTACTAGGGGCTTCATGAATTTGAATATCTAACTACTAGTTAACTAATCATGCATACCAATCGTGTCCACAGGGAGTTCAAAGAGCGTTGTCTGGAGAAGAATCCAATATTGACAGATGATGAGATTGAGTCACAACTTGAAGCGATGTTGGAAACAGAATTCCCACCTTGGTTCAAGGAGTATGTCCGAGATCCTATCAACAACATCACATCTCCTTACTTAGTAGCTCTAGCGGAGGGACTAGAAAGAAAGGTCTCCACATTCTCATCGTACATAGTCAATGGTCTTAGGTTCCACACGGTTGAATCTAACACGAGCATGGCCACAAGCAATTCAGGGGTGTGTGTTAGTGGGCAAGATCTATCTGATTTGTATGATTTCTACGGAAGTCGGCGAATCGTATGCTTGAATATTCCGGTTTTCCTTTGAAAAGAACCTTTCTGTTTGATGTTGACTGGTATGATCCTACTCCAGCTGGTACGAGGAAGCACGAGCATTATGAGATGGTTGACATTAACCATAGGAGGAGGTACCGTAAGTACGAACCGTTTATCTTGGCTACTCAAGCACGCCAAGTGGTATTCATTGAATATCCAAGCCTGAAACATGACAAGGCAGACTGGTTGGATGCGATACATATACGGGCCCGCTCCAGAGTAGAGTACGTTAAGAAGGACAACTCAATTACCAACTCGTACCAAGAGGAGGTTGTGGATGAAACAGCGAGAAATGTTGTACATGCTCCTGATGAGTACATTGAGCTGCATGAAGACCAATATGTAGACTTAACCACCAAGCAGGAGGACGAGGGTATGTGTATACTGGTGGTTCTTGATTAACTCGACTTTTTAGTCTTCTTGACGTGTTAAATGTATATGTTTTACATGCATGCCAATTCATCTTATCTTTCTTACTACAACTTGTTATATATGCTTTATTAAGTGTCTATTATATATGTTTTACCTGCCAATTCATCTCGTCTTTCTTACTAACACTTGTTGTATGAATTTGCAGATGTCGAGTATAGGAGGTCCACATACCGGCCAATCGCCATTAGTGGTACTAGTGGTGGTCCCGATGGGTAGTCTTCGGGGCTATGACATTGGGAGTTCACAACAGTGTTCCCGAGACTCAATCGCTCGAGCGTGACGTTACCCATGTTTGTCGACTTATCCTCCGACGGTGTCCCTACACCGCTCGACACCCTTGCTAGTTGGAATGGGAAGCGGTTTTGTTCTTAACGGAAGAAGTAAGTATTATGCATTTGTAGAACATAACTTCAGATAATTACTAAATGTTACATGAATATACTAATAATGTTTGTTTCATGTCTATCTCAATTGTAATAAAGCTGTTAACGGGTGCCTCCAAAATCTTGGTAAGATTATAAGACTTCGGAGGAGAAGCGGTGAAGGAGGGAGAAGTGGTCTACGCCCCGGAGAGGATGAAGCATCATTATTTTGATGAGATGCGGTAAGCTTAAATGTTACAAAGCTTTATCCTTTCTTCGACTTGTCAGGTCGATTGAGTGGTATGTTAGCCATCAGATTGGGTGATATGTTAGTCACCATTATCGAACTTGTTGTGCGATTTCGTGGTATGTTAGCCATCGATTGGGTGATATGTTAGTCACCATTATCGAACTTGTCAGGCCGATTTCGTGGTATGTTAGCCACCGTATTTGGTTGATATGTTAGTCACCATTGTGTTAGTAAATTTTAGGACAATTTGAGTGGTATGTTAGCCACCGATTGGGTGATATGTTAGTCACCGTTTTTCACATCGTGTTGATTGAGTGGTATGTTAGCCATCGTGATTGGGTGATATGTTAGTCACCATTATCGAACTTGTTGTGCCGATTTCATGGTATGTTAGCCATCAGATTGGGTGATATGTTAGTCACCATTATCGAACTTGTTAGCCGATTTCGTGGTATGTTAGCCACGATTGTGTTTACTTTAAATTCCATTTTCATTAATCTATTTGAGTCTACTTATGGAAACGCTAGAAGTACTAATTATTCTAATGCCCTCATTCCCCAACCGTGGCTGCTTTCGAGACTTGGGTCGAGTGTTATAAGAGGATGGTTTGCAACATGAAAGCCTCGGGGTAAAGCCGCAGTGGATGGGGATGATGAGGGCACTTGGTGGAGTAATCGAGAGATCCATGGTCATGGACATGGCGGCGAAGAACAGAGAACCGTCGACCGAGGCGCGAGATGGCATGTGCACCTCCAGCATCATTATGGGTCGCAGTCGTTGTTACGTAATCGCCAGATGTCTGCTAGTATATATGTAATTTCGACTTGCAATATGATTTGTATTTATGTTTTTGCTTTCATTTCTAACAACTTTTACTTGTTCAGATGTTCTTCACCTCCATGCCGGGGAGCCCACTAACGCTTCTTCACCACTTCAAGAAGGCAAAATGAAGAATGGCATGTGGACCGATCCTAGGGCGAGCAAATTGGGTATGTTTCTTTGTTAAGGTTCACATTTGTATTTGTGTATATTATATATCGAGCGATCTTCCTAAAATCAGATCTCATTTCGTATGCACTACACTATTGCAGACTGAGGTGGAGCGGATTATGGAGGAGAGGATGATCGATGGTCATGAGCTCACAATTCGAGAGCAGGACCAAATATTCTTCCAAGTTAATCCGATGGACGCTAAGGGTCGAGTGTATGGGCTCGGCAGTTTGGGCCCTTCATTGACACCCGGTGGTAGCTTCTTCGTGTCGCATCAGGCATCCTCATCACATGAAAATTTCTACACTCAAGAGCAGGTGAATGAGCTGATGAATCCTCTCAAGCAAACGATCGATCAACTTCTAGAGAAGCAAGCTCATATCACTCGTCGGATGGATGAGATGGCACAACAGATGTTCGCTGCGAACCAACAACCACCGCCTCCTCCCGGTTCTTAGATGCTCATGTACTTACGTTGTTCTAGATACATACTTTTCACACTATTCATCTTGTTCGGATATTTAGTCTTTTGTTCGGATATTTTATCGAATCTCTATTTTAATTAATGCAATTTTATCACTTTCGGGTATATTATCTACGACTACATTGTAAATGTGAAATGTAAAAACATTAAAAAAAAAATTTTAAAAAACAATTTAGGACGGATAATGATTAGGATGATAACTGTCTCTTAACCTTAGAGACGGATTTATCCGTCCCTAAGTTAGAGACGGATAAATCCGTCTCTAAGGGTCACAGCCATTAGAGACGGATATTATCCGTCTCTAATGGTGTTTGACCATTTATCCGTCCCTGTTTAGGGACGGATATATTATCCGTCCCTAAACGGTTAGAGATGCCCGTTTTAAGGACGGGCGTCCCTATCCGTCCCTAATGGATTAGGGACGAATCGGCTATGGTTTAGGGACGGATAAATCCGTCCCTAAACCTTTTTTTTTTTTTGTAGTGAGAGTGTTCAACATTAGATTTTTCATTCTGCTTAACAGGAGAAACCAAAGGAACAGATTTTGGACCAGACACTTTAGATTTTTCTGCTTTTGAAACTGACCTATTCGATGCTGACTCAACCACAAGTTTTTCTATCTTACCCTTTTTCAGATCTCTTAGATAAGCAAAGCAATGGGGTTTTATGTGACCAGTCTTAAGGCAATAATGACACACACAAGTCTTTTTGGTTCTTTCCACAACCTCACCCTTTTCTTTGACAAAAACAGGAGCATTGATAAGTTCAGAAAGAGGTTTGACTTTTTGCATAACATAAATCAAGTTGTCATCTTTTAAAGCTTCTTTTACATTCTTAGGTTCAGTGAGAGAGACAAAACAAGAGGAACTTACAGATTGGCAGATTGTTGCATATCTTACCATGTCCTTGTAGTTTTTCCGAGTGTTTCCTCTTAAGGTCATTCTTCCACTGGTGCTTCCGATGACTTCAGAACTTGGATGATCTTTACGAATCCTAGGAGGAGGATATCTTCTGGACTTATCCAAAGGATTAGTCTGAGGTTCAGGTTCATGTTCATCTTCTTTTCGTAGATGAGTCATCGATGAACTTTCCGCCGCATTGTCAGCGCAATGTCGAGTCAACATGATTAACATCGATCACTTCTTCTCCGATCGCAATCGGGATCCGATTCAAGACTGGATCAGTTCGTAACTCCGCTCATCCTTTTCAAGTTCTCGCATCTTTCGCCACTCTTCCACCATATGTTCGTTAGTGAACTCTTCTTCAAAGGGACAATCTACAAATAAATCAACTGAGCCATGCAAACAGTAAATGTTAGTAGACACAGAGTTTTCAGAGTCCAAAGATTTATCACGAAATATCTCTTCACAGTTTTGTGAGTCATCATAATCAAAGAAGAGGATCTGTGACGTTGTTGAGTTTTCATTGTTGACCGAACATCGATTTCCAACATCGTCCAGGACAGAGGACAGAGCTGCAACACGACCTTCTGTAGTATCAGCTTCCTGTTCATCACCTGAATCATCACTAAGACAAGCAAGAAACGTTTTTCCCTTCTTACGAAGAGTGTTAGCACATTCATTTTGAAAGTGACCCCATCCTTGACATTCAAAACATCTAACTTTGTCTAGTCATTTAGAATTAAAAACAGGAAGCTCTATGGCCTTATTGAACTTGCCAGTAGCCTTAGGATTACTCGGGGAGGCATTGTTAGAATTCTTCCTAAAGCTGGTTTTGTTGAACTTTCTAAGCAACTTAGTATAAGCTTTACCAAAGGCTTCTTCAGTCATCTCATCAGACTCATCACTACTGCTTTCAGACTCAGAGATTCTTGATTTTGAGTGAAGAGACATACTATGGCTTTTCGTACCTTTGCATTCATTCTGTTGGAGATCAAAATTTTTCAAATTGTTCATCAGGGTATGAAAATCCATAGTAGCTAGGTTTTGATTATCTTCCAAAACAGTTCGTTTTATGTCAAATTTTGAAGAAAGAGTACCAAATTTTGAAAATCATTGTTTATTAGACATAGCATCACCTAGCAGTTGAATATCATTTGAAATAGTGAGAAGTTTATCAAAATAAGAATCAATGGTTTCTTCTTCTGCCATTCTCAAGTTTTTAAATTTTGACCAAAGCAGTTGAAGTTTAGTTTGCTTAATACTGTTATCACCTTCACAATGATTTTGCAACAAATCCCAAGCTTGTTTAGCAAGTGCAATTCGAATGAGCTTAAACATATGTGGATCAATATGAAAAAATAGCATTCAAAGCTTTTTCATCAGAAGAGCTAGCAAGAAAATCATCACCGACCATTGTGCTTCGGTTTGGGAACGACATTCCATCGTCACCGTCCTATGGTAGGCCACATGCCTTCAAGAACATATTTCCATGCACGCCTTCAATGGATTTGATGTACGCTCGATTCAGATTTTCCAAAGAGTGGTAGTTCAACCCATCCAAAGACAGTGGCTTGTCGACACTTGAATCGACAATGTCTATTGTCAGAGTACCAAATCCGCACACCAATTAATTAGGTGGCTCGATACCACTTGTTAGAACCAGGATCGGACGGATTCCGGACAGCTGAACGCCGACTATCGACGCTGAAATAACACCGTTAAGACAACAAAGGAAATGTTGTTCAACTAAACTACGACAATGGAATTGTGATCGACAAAACTCAAGAAAGTCAAATGAATAAACGAACAAAAATTAATCAAGATAAAAAAGATACCGACGGTACAGACGCGAAATTTCTACTAGATATGAAAAGTAGAATTACAAAAGAAGTTTAAATCAATCATGCATTTATCGATTAAACTTACGGAAAACTAGACCTGTAATGCATAAGAAAACCTATTCTAGTTCAACGATACTAGAGTAATTCTCAATCTTTAGAACACTTACAAGAATAATCAAATAAAAGTCTAGTAAAGCAAGAACCCCTAATCTAAATAATATGAATCAATGATGATCAAAAGCCTTCTTGCAGATGTCGTTCTTGTTGTATATATAATGTTCTGATCAATCTCGTCAAGAAAGAACGCTCAACCTCTTTTGTTTCCTGCTCCTTGTATATATAATTGCAAGTCAAGTCGGCGGACAAGGAGAATGCGAGGCGCCTTCCGTGCTTTCATGTTAATCATCAAGAAGGAAATATTCCTTGTTGTGTTCCTTGAGAATCTTTATTTCCTTCTTTCTCCAAGTGTCCATGCCTTCACCAACTCTTCCCATATCGAAGTTTCGCCGCCTAGATCTTCCAAATAGCGTTTGAAATTTTTCCAGCTCTTCTAGATTGTGTTTGGATTCTTCCTTAAGTCCCAAGCAAATCAAACTCTTTCCTTAATCTTTCCAGCAAGCGTGAATACTTCCAGAAAGCGTGAACCACAGATTTCTTACGTCTGTTTGCTGGAAGAGTTGCATATATATTTCTTAAGGCCCATTCTTAGCAAAGTCCAGTCCACCAACTTGAGTTGCAGCCCAACTTGTTTTTTCCTATAAAATATCCATAGAAAAACAACTACAATCATCGTTAACCGTTAATAAACGTAAGCGTTTAATTAACAAAACAAGTGCAATATAAATTGCACTTTCAGTATGCCTTACTCATATCAAGCTTAAGGGCTATGTGACCTTCCTTGCCTTTTGTCTTTCTCTTGAGATAGTGGTTAACTTCATAGGCAACCAGCACATTGTCCGTTTAGTCTACCCGGAACAAATGCAGATTGGGTTTCACTAATAAGCAGATTCATGTGTGGTTTTAACCTGTTGATAATCGTCTTCGAAGCTATTTTGTAAACAACATTACTCAAACTTATCGGACGAAATTGAGTTATCATATCAGGTTCTTTGCACTTTGGAATCAAAACAATGTGCGTAAAATTTAATTTATCAATGAAAACACCATTAGTAAGAAAATCCAGAGTACACTTAACCACACTATCACCAACAGTAGACCAATATTTTTGGAAAAACAAGACCGCAAGGCCATCAGGCCCGGGAGATTTCAAAGGATACATTTGAAAAAGAGAAGCTTTTACCTCTTCTGTTGTGAAATCACATGACAATTCCTGGTTAAGCTCCGACGTCACTTTCCGATCCACAAATTCCAAGACTGCCTCTAGGTCTAACTCAGAGGGACGGACCGAGCTAAAAATTTGTTGAAAATAACTCACAGCAATGTTCCCCATGGTCTGCGCATCAGTCTGCAGTTTACCATTACCATCCTTTAGCCCCTTAATCTCATTCTTTTCGGCACGCTGGGTAGCCCTGGTATGAAAGAACCGTGTATTCCTATCCCCCTCGTTAAGCCATCGTACTTTCGCACGCTGTTGCCACATCATATTCTCCTTCTCCAGCTCCTGTTTCAATCTTCTTTCTTCCGCCTTTGTTGCGTCCGTAATTCTACCTCCGGTCAGATCGCTCAATCTCCCTCTGATTTTTCTGAGTTTACCATTCACACTGCCAAACTTCAATTTGCCCCAATTTGTTAACCCAACCCTGCAATTTTCAATTTGGGCGAGAATCTCCACATCTGGACCCCAATTCTGCTGAATCACTTTCTCACAATCCGAATTGCGAATCCACATTTATTCAAATTTGAAGCTTTTCTGCCGCCTGTGAATCGAAGAAGATGGCGTACCATTGAAACAAAGAAGAAGAGGGCAGTGGTCCGAATAATTGCAGTGGAGATGTGAAATATCTGCTTGAGGGAATAAAGTCGACCATGTTAGAGTCGTTGTTCCCCTATCCAGCCTTAAGCGTACTGTATTTGGATAAACACGCCTATTTGACCAGGTAAAAGGATACCCTTTGAAGCCCAATTCCATAAGCCCATTTCTTTGTAAACAATCATGGAAAGCCCGCATTCTATACGGCCCTACTCGAAGTTCCCCATCTTTTTCATTGTTACACAAGATTTCTTTCAAATCGCCAATTACAGGGCATTCCCGATTCGACATATCTCCCAATCTATTTAATAAATCCCAAGTAAAATTCCTTCGACTTGTATTTGGTTCCCCATAGAATCCGGTAAAACACCAAGTGACATTACTATTTGGAAGCATTACATGAGCATCAATATGATGTTTCAAAAAATTTTGTAAAGTCACAACCGTATCCTTGGACCATAAAAGTGCAAGTCCTCCAAACGCACCAAATGAAGCCACACTAAAACCAAACATATAAAACTTCTCTTTCAATCTATCAATGCCAAAATCACCGCATATCGCTTCCATAAGAAAAACAAGTTGTTTAGATTGATAGAGTTCGTGTCTGTCGAATTGGATGTGTAAACCTCTAGTGGATGCTTTCTATCCGCCGATCTTGGGATTGAATGTGAGGTCAAAGTATGTTATGATTGTTTTCCGTTCGTGGTCTTTGCTATAAGTTAGGTCATGAAAAATTGTCATGTTTGAGTGCTCCAAAAGAAAAGTGTGGTGTTGTTCCAAGCCACTGGATTCTTCCTAGTCGATTCGCTTGTTACTAGCCCGTCTGATCATTCCGGTAGTATGGATTTTGCTGAGAAAGAAATTGGTGTGTCAAGAGGTAGTATGGATGTTGTTGAGCAAGAAATTGGTGTGTCTAGAGGTTTTTGATATTCCTCTTAATTTGATTGATACCGAGGTTGAAGATTTTTCGAGATTCAAAACTACTTTGATCTCGAACTGGGATTCTAGTGTGCAAAGATAGTGATGATCTTTTACTTATCATTGGTGAAAATTGCTGGAAAAATTTGAGTTTGAAGACTCTTTTGGAAAATGCTTTATCTATCCAAAGCCTTTCGTGGTGGACTACAGAGTAGTACCGAGTTCGAGCCTTGTGTTCTAAAACAAAAAGAAGAAAATCAAGGCTCGCTTCCTTCATTTGGTGATAGATTTGTATCATTCGTTCTCGCTCACTGGTTCTAGAGATGATTCACAGTGGTCTGATCAAGAGGATTGTTTCTCGCCATGTTTCTCCACTTATGACACCTATGATTGAAGGCTAAGCAAGTTGGGTTTTTGGCACCGTTTCTCTGTTTGGTGCTTGTGAGCTATTTGTTTGCTCGTAGTGTTTCTTTTGGATTTGTGGGTTTCCTTGTTGTTGTCAGATGTTCCACGTTCCTATATTCCCGTGTTTCGCTTTTATCTATTTATAAAACTTGAGCTCCGCCTTAAAAAAAAAAGTTAGGCGGACGTCTTAATTAAGTCACCCAATTCTTGAACTGTCCAATGCCCCCCCCCTCGACAGCCCAAACTAAACAATTATTGTAGGTATGGCATGGCGCCTCCGCCTCTGGTACCAAATCGTTGTTGACGATCCCTTTGTTCTCAATCACTTGTTTCTTCAATGGTCGCTCACTTTGATTTTCCCCACCTTTCTTCGTTTTTGAAACCTCGATTATCTTCTTCCCCTTATCCACTGTCCCAGGTCTACTGCATTTCTTGGGGGTGCGATTCTGGTTCGGGTTCTTAGCATTAAGGTTGTGTGATGGTCGAGTATACTGGTTATTGGATCTAGTCATTGGGCTGGGAAAAGAGGTATTGGGCTGACTGTGGTTGAATTTGATAATTTGGTATGGATTGGGGTAAGGTGGGCTATCTAGCAAGGGAGGATAATTGCGCCTTCCACATAAACATTTGGGTTCGAAGTATGGGATGGGTTAGTAATATGAATTGGGCCAGTGTGATTAAAGGGGAAATTTGGTTTAAAAGGTGTGTCTTGGTATTGATTAGACAAAATGGGTGAAGGACTACGGGATTTAATTAGCACCTTAGGATCACTGCTCACTTTAGTGACGTTATTAAACGTACGACGTTGACTCCCAGTATTATCTGCACCAAAAATAACAGGTTGAAGAGAATCATTAGTGATCTTTATTAATTCGAGCATGTTATTTGTTCTTACAGTTAATATGCCTGCTCTATCTGCCAATTTAAACAACATTCCAGTGCTTAATGGCACTAACTTTTCGAAATGGAAAGATCACATTTTCATATTATTGGGCTGTATGGATCTAGACTATGCGATCCGTCTTGATGAGCCTCCTGCTATCACTGATCAAAGTACAGCTGATCAAATGGCTACTCGTGATAAGTGGGAGCGTTCTAACCGCATTAGTTTGATGATCATGAAGCATTCTATTCCTGATACCATCCGGGGCGCAATGCATGAGGAGGAAAATGCCAAGAAGTTCCTTAGCCAAATAGCTGCCCGATTCGCTGGATCGGAAAAGGTTAAGACGAGCACCATTCTTGGAAAGCTTGTCTCGATGCGCTATGATGGCAAAGGAAACATAAGGGAGTAGATTATGGAAACGTCTAATCTTGTTACTCAACTGAGGGCATTAAAGTTGGATTTGTCTGATGACATCCTTGTCAGGGGCGGAGGGATTCATTCGCAAGGTAAGGCAAATGCCTCACCTCAAATTTGCCCATGAAATTACTACTATACCCCTCCTAAGTTTTGTAATTACATATTTTTGCCTTATTGCCTAGTTAATAATGATACTATAATTTACATCCACAATTTATCTTCTTCATTTCAATTATGGACTATGGAGTATTTGTTCCTTTAATTTAGTTTAATTTCAGGCCCTCATTATATTTGTCCGTCCCCGCAAAATTTTATACAAGTGACGACATTTTTAACTATTCCACAAAACCTCATATATTATTAAAAAAGTAATATACTTCACGCACAACAAATATTTAAAAAAAAAAATCTTACTCTAATTTACACTAAAATGAAAAGTACGATTTTTGTCATATTTTCATATTTATCATTTATTTTAATTTTTTACCTAAGACTACGTGACACCCTTAGTATATGAAGTTCTCCCGGACATAGGGAGTAGTTTCATTGTTTGGCAATTTATTTTTGAGAAAATAATCATTCATTCATATAGACTATTCGCAAAAACAAAGTATAGCTCACTAAAAAATCGATGGCTTGAATTCAGAGAATCGGCTTAGACATTATTTTATTTAATGCTAAAACATATATGAATTTCGTAGAATCGCTTAGAATTCAGAAAATATTTTATTTTGTTCAGAGGAAGAGAGGCTAAAACAAGATAAAATAGAAAGAGTTCACTGGTCGCTACCTCTTATGGCAATGCTGCCGGTAAGAAAAGGAGACGGAATCGTAAGGGTAAATGAGCTGCGAATTTTGGAACTTCACAGCCTAAGGTTCAAGAGAAACATGATAAGGATCAGCCATGTTTCTTTTGTAAAAGGATTGGTCATGTGAAGAAGGATTGTTCCAAATACACTAAGTGGCTCGTAAAGAAAGGTACACTTCTCAACTTTGTTTGTTCAGAAGTTAATTTGGCCTTGATACCAAAGCATATGTGGTGGATAGATGCGAGTGCAACTATTCACATTAGTATCACTATGCAGGGTTGTCTAAGGAGCCGAAAGCCAACTAATTCTGAAAGATACATCTATGTGGGAAATGGCATTAAAGTACATGGAGGCTATCGATCCTATAGATTAGTATTAGAATCGTTTTGTTTTGGATTTGAAGAGACTTATTTTGTACCGCCTTCGCATATAATCTAATTTATGTTTCTCGTTTGGACAAATCCGTTTTTTCTTGTTATTTTGGAAACAAGAAATTTAGTCTCTTTCAATATTCAAATATTGTCGGTACCGGTTCTTTAATTGATAATCTATATAAATTAGATCTACATGCCTCACAGGTTAATGAAAGTTTACATACTGACAACTATGGTATCAAGCGAAATTTAACGAATGAGAAGTCTTTGATGTTGTGGCACAAGCGGTTGGGACATATTTCCAAACAAAGGCTTCAAAGACTTGTGTCCGAAGATCTTCTCGGTCCCCTTGATTTTTTGGATTTCGACGTTTGTGTTGAATGTATCAAGGGAAAACAAACAAATATAAGGAAAACAGGTTCCAATAGGAGTTCGGGTGTCTTGGAATTGATACATACGGATATTTGTGGTCCATTCCCTACAGCTTATTGGAATGGAAGACAACAATACTTTATCACTTTCATAGACGACTACTCCCGTTTTGGATACTTATATTTAATACATGAGAAGTCTCAATCCTTGGACGTTTTCAAAGCTTATAAAGTTGAAGTTGAAAATCAACTCAATAAGAAAATTAAAGAAGTTAGATCTGACCGTGGAGGAGAATATTACGGCAGATTTGATGGATCAGGAGAACAACGTCCGGGACCTTTTGCGAGGTACTTAGAAGAATGTGGCATTGTTCCTCAATACACCATGCCAGGACAACCAAGTCAAGGTGTATCTGAGAGACGTAATAGAACCCTAAAGGATATGATTAGAAGTATGATAAGTCATTCTTCGTTACCGGAATCACTTCGGGGAGAAGCCTTAAAGACTGCAGTTTATACCCTTGTGGTTTCGAGTAAAGTAGTAGCTAAAACCCTTATGAGTTATGGACTGGTAAGAAGTCCAGTATAAGGCATTTTAACATTTGAGGTTGTCCAGCAGAAGCAAGGCCTTATAAGCCTAACGAAAGAAAGTTGGATTCAAGAACAATTAGCTGCTACTTTGTGGGATACTCGGAGAGATCAAGAGGATTCAAATTTTATGATCCTTCGAGTAAATCTTTTATTGAAACCGGGAATGCGAAGTTCATTGAGAATGTTGAGAACGGTGGAAGCGTACCTTCTCGAGACATCATCTTTGAAGAGGAGTATGTTGGTATTCCTATTATTGCATCAGGAAATGATGGAGTGCCAGGCACTCTCATTCCTCAAGATGCAGATACACATGTTCAAGACGATCATGAGATACCTCCAGTTGTTAAGGAACTTGCTCCACCTGATCCAGAAGAACCTCAACAACCTCAAATAGAAGTGCCACTAAGGAGATCCACTAGGGTGAGAAAACATGCGATATCTAACGACTATGTTGTGTATCTGGAAGAGCATGAGTTTGACATTGGTCTGGAAGATGACCCTACATCTCTAAGTGAAGTCAAACAAAGTGCTAACTCCCAAAAGTGGATTGATGCTATGAAGGATGAGTTAAAATCTATGGACGACAATGGCGTATGGGATCTTGTCGAGTTGCCAGAAGGAGTGAAACCCATAGGTTGTAAATGGATATTCAAAACCAAAAGGGATTCAAGTGGCAATATTGAAAGATATAAGGCACGCCTAGTTGCCAAATGATTTACTCAAAGGGAAGGCATTGATTACAAAGAGACCTTTTCACCAGTTTCAATGAAAGTCTCTTTCATAATTATTATGGCACTAGTAGCTCATTATGATTTGGAGCTACACCAGATGGATGTTAAGATTGCCTTTCTTAATGGAAACATTGAGGAAACAATCTATATGGTACAACCAGAGAGCCTTGAAAATAGTAGCTCTAACAGTCAGCTGGTATGTAAGCTAAAGAAGTCCATCTACGGTCTGAAACAAGCATCCCGTCAGTGGTATCAGAAATTTGATCAAATTATGACCTCATACGATTTTGTAGAAAACGTTATTGATCAATGTATCTACTGCAAATTCAGTGGGAGGAAGTTTATCTTTCTGGTGTTATATGTCGATGATATTCTACTGACAAGCAGTGATATGAACCTATTATATGATACCAAGAAGTTTCTTTCAAGAAACTTCGAAATGAAGGATCTTGGTATCGCCTCATTTGTGCTAGGCATACAGATCCATGGATCGCTCATGTATGTTGGTTTTGTCACAAGAGGCTTACATTGATAGGGTGCTCAGTAGATTCGGCATGAAAGATTGTGCACCAGGAGATACTCCTATTGCAAAAGGTGATAAGTTAAGTCTGTTACAGTGCCCTAAGAATGACATTAAAAAAGGTCAAATGAAAGATATTCCTTACGCTGCCAATATAGGAAGTCTATTATATGCTCAATGTCAGACGTCCGGATATTGCGATGTTTGTAGAGTGTTACAGATATCGAGTAACCGGTATTAGCCAATCGGAAGGCGCCTAATAGGGTTATGCGATACTTAAAGCGAACAAAGAAGTACATGCTCACTTATCAGAGAGTTGATCAGTTAGAGATCGTGGGGTATTCCGACTCTGATTTTGCGGGTTGTCCGGACACCAAGAAGTCCACTTCAGGATATGTTTTCATGTTAGCCGACGGAGCTGTGTCGTGGAAAAGTGTGAAACAACCTCTCTTCCTTCTACCATGGAAGAAGAGTTCATTGCTTTGTTTGAGACAACCAATCACTCATTATGGTTGGAACTTTATCACTGGTTAAGAGTCATTAGTGGCCCGAGAGACCGCTTAAAGATTTATCGAGATAATAAGTCCGCAGAACTATATGCTAAGAACAATGAAGCTCATCAAGTCACATCACATCGACTTAAAGTTTCTTGTTGTTAAAGAAAGGGTTCAAATTCTCAAGAGTCAATTGAATATATCAAGCATCAACCTCATGATTGGATCCGCCACAAAAGGACTACCACCTAAAGCATTCCATGAGTATGTTGCTCGTATGGGTGTGGTAAATCCTGATGATGTGCTATTTTAGTAGAAGGTTGATCTTAATGTTTGAATATAATTTACATGTTTCAGTGATCGGTCAATAAAGTTTCGAGAATTTCACCATATAGTATTCTAAATGCGCTATGTGAAAGTATAGAATACGGCATTGACTCAGATTGAGTCAAAGGCAAGTGATCGCTTGAAATAGGCATGATGATCACATTGCATGTAATTTCCATGCTACACATCCGCATTTTATCTATGTCGTTAATATTGTTAGCATTTTGTGACTATTGTTACTTGTCACATCTGAGTAATCGCGCTACTTTTAAAGATTTTAATTTGAGAGAATCAACTTTCAAGCCTATGAGTGAGTTTGCAGATTCAATGGATAAAAGATCAAGATTCGGGCAATCAGATAAAAATTTCTGGAGAACTTCACCAGTTACACCTAGATATGCCAGCTCGTCAGAGGTTAGTTGGTTCCATGGGGGTAAGCTAGGAAGACCATAGCATAACCGGGTTTGTTAGACTCGGCCTTACCCGGTGGTCTCATCCTCTCATCAGAAGAAGGACCTCTCCCAGCAGTGAAGACCCACAAAGGTGGTACCCATCGCTATAGTGAGAGGTCGAGACCACCGAGTCTAATTTTCCGTGATAACCGATTGGAATTCTGACAAAACGCTGAGAGCCTGAGATGTTCAGCTCAAGCCTCTTCACTTTCTTCTCCATTGCAAATCTGAGCCTGTGAAGCCGGTTAGCTTAATATTAAAGGAAGTAATGGAGCATGGTGTCGGAAACACCGGTTAAGGTTAATAAAGCAGAATAAAGGTGGTGTGAACACAGGACAAGGTGAACACAGAACAAAGGTGAACGCAGGAACAAAGGCAAAGGTGGTGTGAATATTGGATAGTTAGAATCTGATTCTAACTGGGATTCTCTTACTTGGCAGCAAAGATTTCTTTTCTAGTTAGGAAGGAATTCGTTTCTGATTAGGAAAGGGAATGTATGTTGATTTCTCTAGTATATATACACATGTAGGTACTAGATAAATCGATGAGAACCTGATGAGAGACATAGAGAAAGATTTCTTGAGAGAAACACGGTGAGGAAGAGAAAAACAGAGGAGCGTGTAGCTTGAAACTCGGGAGGTTTTGTCGATTCCTTGTAAACTGCGTTTTGGTTCTTGGTTAATAGAAATCTTGGTTATCCCGTGGACGTAGACAATTGTCTAACCACGCTAAATATTGTGTTTATTCTCTCGCTTTGTTTGTTGGTTGGTTTGGAGTTTATCGATTGAATTGAGTTGATTTGATTAACAATCGCGCCGTCTGGGAAGAAGAGAGAATCGATCGATATCTATTCATCAATGGCATCTCCAAAGTTCGACCTCAAACCGTTGAAGGAAAGATGACTTTGTCCGTGGAAGAGAAGGATGAAAGCTCACATGCATCGTGGTGATCGATGCAATCGACGGAGGAGTTTGATAAAACCATGTCCGATGTCGATAAAAATCGATCAACAACAAGGCGAGCTTCTTTGTTATTAGCTTTGGGAGATAATGCTCTCATTGAAATCGGTGATCTTTCATCGCAAAGGAGATATGGGAGAAGCTAGAAGAATTGTATAATGACAAGTCGGATGCAAAAATCTATGCAAAATGTAGGTCGTTGCATTCAAGATGGTCAAGGAAAATCAATCATGAGTCACTGATTTGTTCAAGAAGATGGTCGCACACCATGACAACTGAAACCGATGAGAAGAACAGGATGAGGAGCCAAGACAAGGCAATTATCTTGTTGAATTCACTCCCAGGTCTCTTGTTCCATTCAAGGATGCTTTGGTGTATGGGAGGATGTATCGACAATGGAGACTATCAATCAGATTAAGATCAAGGAGTCGGACAGATGGTGTTCCACCAACACTCAAGATCGTGAAAGCCTTATGGTGAAACAATATCACAAGTTTCCACCTAAGAAGAAGCAATATCCAGATCAAAGGAAAGCTCAGTACAACAAGGATGGCCCTGAAACAAGGAAGTGTTATTATTGCAAGAAGCAAGGACATTTGAAGAAGGATTGTATGAGTCTAAAGGTTTGTCAAAAAGCTTTTGGGGAGAGGCTGTGACTACGGCAGCACATCTTATTAACCTATGTCCATCATCAGCTATTGGTTTCAAGACACCTGAAGAAGTTTGGAAAGGTACTCATTCAGACTACTCATATCTCAAAGTATTTGGATGCTTAGCTTATGCTCATGTTAAGCAAGATAAGTTGGAGGATAGAGCAGTAAAGTGCTTGTTTCTTGGTTATCCAAAGGGAGTTAAGGGATATAAACTCGTGCTTAGAACTGTGGGTAAATAGATGCATCATCGCCAGGATGTGACTTTCCATGAAGATGTGATGCCATTATTGAGGAATACCGATGTTGAGAGAACACTACCGTGGAGCTGTCAAGATGGTGTATCAGAACACCGAATATGGAGTGCAGACACGGTGTGGTGATAACACCGCCACGACCATGGTGTTCTGACAACACCGCATGCTGAATCTCAGGAAAATACTGACATACATGATCAGGTGGAGCCTGAATCAAATAATCAGGTGGAGAGGCATGTGATTAGAAGAAGGACAGGGATAGAGCTCAATAATCCAGATGATGTTGTGGATTATCAACTCATCAGAGATAGAGAACCAAGAGTTAGAACCTCTACTGCAGATCCAGATATGGTGTATTTTGACCAATATTGCCGAGGATATTGATTGTTATGAGCCTGAGAACTATCAAAGAGCTATAAGTTGCTCAGAGAAGAATAGTTGGTGCATTGCTATACAGCAAGAACTCTTGTCACTTGAAAAGAATCATACATGGGATATTGTAGCTATACCTAAAGGAAAGAAGCTTGTCAGTTGTAAGTGGATCTTTAAGTAGAAACTTGGAGCTGATGGTGAGCAAAAGGTGAAATACAAAGCCAGACTAGTTGTTAGAGGTTTCACACAAAGAGAGGGTATTGACTACAATGAGATTTTTTCTCCAGTGGTGAAGCATAGCTCAATCAGGATCTTGATTGCTATGGTAGCTCAATTTAAGCTACACTTACATCAGATGGATGTTACTACTGCATTCTTGCATGGGAAGCTGAATGAAGAAATTTACATGAGGATACCTGAGGGTATTGAGATAGATGACAAGGAGCACAAGGCTTGTTTATTGTTGAGATCACTGTATGGTCTGAAACAGAGTCCCAGGCAATGGTATAGAAGATTTGACAAGTTTATGTTGAGTCACAAGTTCAGGCGGTGTGACTACGACACCTGTGTTTACTTCTATGGAGAGAATGTCGAAGACATGATATATTTGCTCATTTATGTGGATGACATGCTTATAGCAAGCGAGCATATGAAAGGAATCACTCATGTGAAGAATCTCTTGAAGTCAGAATTTGAGATGAAAGACTTGGAAATAGCTAAGAGGATACTGGGCATTGATATTATTCATGGAGGTGATGGAAAGATCATTATGAATCAAAGTGCTTACTTGGAGAAGGTGTGAAGAAGATTTAACATGCACAAGTCCAAGCATGCTGCAACACCTCTAGGGTCTCAGTTCAAGTTATCTAAGAAGTCTTATCCTAATACTGATGAAGAGAAGAGGTGTATGGAGAACACACCATATGCTAATGCTATAGGGTCGATTATGTATTCCATGGTATGTTACAGGCCGGATTTGGCTCATGCAATGAGCTCAGTAAGCAGGTATATGGATAATCCTGACAAGGATCACCGAGGCGCTGGGTCGCCGTATATCAAAGGGTTTGATTAGATCGATTGGTGTTTGAGCAACACCAGGCGAGGAATGATGCACTGATTGGGTATGTCGACTCGGATTATGCTGCAAACTCGATACTAGGAAGTCTTTAATCGGATATGTATTCACATTATTCGGGGACAAAGTTGAGTTGAAGTCTACTCATCAACCCGTGGTTGCATTATCAACTACAGAGGCGTAATATATGGCCATGACGGAAGCCGAAAAGAAGCTATTTGGCTCAAGGGAATTTCGGCGCTCGGTGTTACAAACACCGTGACTATATTTTGTGATAGTCAAAGTGCAATTCATTTGTCAAAACATCGCTTACTATGACAGTGTCCAAACACATTGATATAAAGTTTCACTTTGTCGAGATGAAGTTGAGAAGGGTACTATCAAGATTGAGAAGATCAAGATGATGTTAATCCCATGGATGGATTTACTAAGTCAATTTCTGTGATGAAGTTTGGATCGTGTCTAAGTTCTATCAAGTTGATGGAAGGAAGGGTTGTGTCCTAACTCTAGGGACATGAATGGTGTGGTATACTGCGGTTACATTAATATGAAGCTAAGGTGGAGAATTGTGAAGCCGGTTAGCTTAATATTAAAGGAAGTAATGGAGCATGGTGTATTGGAAACACCGGTTAAGGTTAATACTGTGTGAATAGGCAAAGGTGGTGTGAACACAGGACGGTGACAAAGGAATGCAAAGGTGGTGTGAATATTGTGGATAGTTAGAATCCGATTCTAATCGGGATTCTCTTACTTGGCAAAGAAAGATTTCTTTTCTAGTTAGGAAGGAATTCGTTTCTGATTAGGAAAGGGAATGTATGTTGATTTCTCTAGTATATATACACATGTAGGTACTAGATAAATCGATGAGAACCTGATGAGAGACATAGAGAAAGATTTCTTGAGAGAAACACGGTGAGGAAGAGAAAAACAGAGGAGCGTGTAGCTTGAAACTCGGGAGGTTTTGTCGATTCCTTGTCAATCGCGTTTTGGTTTTGGTTAATAGAAATCTTGATTATCCCGGACGAGACAATTGTCGAACCACGCTAAATATTGTGTTTATTTTCTTGCTTGTTTGTTGGTTGATTTGGAGTTTATCGGATTAAATTGGTTGATTTGATTAACAGAGCCAATTATCAAAGTTGTGATGGTTAATTTGGAAGTCAAACCGTACCCTGAATTCATCAAGAGTATGAGCCTTGTGTGAACTTACTACCTGGTCCACCCAACGGATATACTTAGTTGAGTGGAAAATGAATCACATATCACCTTCTTGGCTTCACTCTGATAAACAGATAGATCCTTGATCGGCATCATAATTTAGGAGTACTACTTTGCAGCTGGCTGGCCAATTACAACTAATTCCAGCCTGAAGAGCATAATATATGCAGCAATTAATTAATCAATAAAGGAATTCAAAAGCAGATAAGAAGAAACATAGGACCCGATTATGCTCAATAACATCAAATTAAATCAACACATAGCTTTAATCAGTACTACTACTAGTCTACTACTAACTATATAAAATGATAGGATGGTGAAGCTAGAACATCAAATGCAAACAAATGACGAAACAATTCCTGTGCTTGAAGAAAGATGATTGTTAGAATTACTTACCGGCGATATAGACAATTAAGACAAATGATTCTGAGGATATGAGATCGAATCTAATCATCGGCGGTTCGCTTCCAGATAATTAGGGCTTGGGCAATTTTTGCGGCACGGTTTTGGCGGGAAATATTGGACAATTACTATCATTCATTCGTTGGGCCTAATTACTCAAGCAAGATGAGGTTGGGCTTGTGCTGCACCAATGATTCAATCTAATGGGCTGTGGAATTTTATTTTAATAATTCTGGCTTGGCTAATTAATAATCGAAAATTCTAGCAAAAAACCCTTTGGTAACAAATATTACAAAAAAAATTCAAAATATAGTGTTGTAACTCAGAAAGTACTAAGTTAATATAATGTTGTAAGGCTTTGTTCTCTTCAACTGAAAACTCATTCAGTTCAGTTCAGTTCTTCTTAGTTATATTTTATACTACGATTCAGTTCAGTTCAATTCAGTTCAGTTCAGAAAATTGCAGTTGAAGAGAACAGAGCCTAACTCAGCAAGTCATTAGTTAATATAGTGTTTAAATCAGAGGGTCTCTGTTTGAATTAAAATTTTGATATGGGTACTTGCATGTAAGGAAACCTGATAATAAAGCTAATTTACAAACTTTTACAAAACAAATGACTGTATCTCGAAAACACCAAATCAACACACGTATTTAATTACAAAAAGATTGTCTTCAAATATTATGTGTGTAATAGATCTGTATTTCTAATGTATAAAGGTTTGCAGCTGAACAAGTAATGTTTGTAATAAAATGTGTAATATTTTATCTAATCTATTAGAGTGACAATTTCTAGCAAACGTTGTTCCCAGCCAATTGAATTTTACCAGTTCAATTGATTTTGACCACTTGTAATTAAAGATGAATAAAACACACAACTCAATTACCTCACTACATATAATTTCTTGACATGTTACTTTTCTTATTTGGTAATTTCCAAGTGCACTTCAAGCATATGAATCTGTTAAATATAATTAATTAATTTCACTGAAAATAATATTCACACATTTGTTTATAATTACAAAGCAATTATAAGCATGCTATCCACTTCTCTCGTGGTTACCTGTTTTTTCTTGTAAAAGTTGTAACTCAACAGACAGATCGATGGCATTTTCATTGGTCAAATGGGTTCGAAAGGAAAACAAGCAAAACTATGAGAAAGTGGTTCTAACTAGATTCAAAGGATTGTGATGTCCAGATTCTTCATCTCACAAATTTAAGATCGACTCCATCGTAGTCCAAAATCATTTTGGAATTTGAGTCTCAAATGAGTGTCAATTTTCAAACCATGGGGCACGCTTCAAAATTTGGGCCGCGCTCCATGGTTTGTTTTTACTTTTTTTTTAATTTTCTTTTCTTTTCTTTTATTTTCTGGTTTTCTTTTGCTTGCATCTCGTGACACTTCTTCTATCTCTTTATACTTGCATTCTAAATCTATTTCTATTCCAAAATGGTACACTCGACAGCCGCTCTTTCCTCTTCACTGTGGAAGACATGTTCGAGTGTTTTTTTTTTTCTTTCTATTTGTTCTTTTTTGTTTCTACTTCTTTGTGTTTTGTTGTATTGTTTTTCATTTCTTCTTATTTTGTTTGTTTTTATTTTTTTAAAGTATTGTAAAAAAAATTTCAAGTAATATATTCTTTTTCAAATTCATTATTATTAAATATTTTCATATGATAATAATATTTGTAGAAATAGAAATATACTTATATATAAAACATTACTTTTAAAATTTAAAATATATTTTCAATTAATATATTATAAAAAATTAATATAATTTTATTATAATTAATTAATGACATTTAAAATAAATTCAAGAATAAAGTTTAAAAGAAAATGATAAAAGAAAATGAAATGAAAAAATTAAGTTTGAAAGAAATGTGAAAAGAAAATATATTTGGCCTCAATCGTCAAGTAGAGAATTGCAGGTATATACAAAGTTTTAATGAAAGTAATGACGACAGAGATAGTAATGCAGGTTGCAGAATCTTGGAGATGATCTAAGACAGGTTTGTTATTGATATATAAAATGCCAAGATTCCCACATGCGATGCTACTATAAATTTAATTTGTTTGGGTTATTCAAATTTAATATTTAAATAATGAGTGTCGTTCTAACAAACAATATCATATTTCCTCCGTCCCGTCCCATGTTTTCCACTTAACCTTTTACAGTCAAATTTTTTCAACTTTAACTACGAATTAATGTTAAACCGTAAATATAAAATGTTCAATTGCAATTTATTAGTAAAGAAAGTGCAATTGAGGACGAAATCAAACCCTAGCTAGATGTGAAAAGGACAAGGGCCGAAAACCGATGAAAGTTAACTTTGCCCAAAATTTGCATGCATTATATATGTATATAACCAATCCTTGTTTTAATCTCATCTAAATTATCTTATCATGGCTTACAAAAAAAAAAAAAAATTTATCTTATCATATAATCATTTTGATTTTTCTATGAAGAATCACATCATCAAGAATTAAAGAATAAAGATGCATCACTAATCTATGTCTTCTTTTTGCTCCTATTAAACCATGCAGTCACATTGCATAGCACTGTGTCCCCATCTTGGACTAGTTGCCCTCTTTATTTTTCGCATGCAAATTCGCCTCAATATAGTACTGATGATATATTGTTGTTTTAAAATTTTAATTTGGTAAAATCTAAAAAAGTTACTCTAATTTTCAAAAACTATCATATATATATATATATATATATATATATATATATATGTATATATATATATACATATATATATATATATATATATATATATAGGCAATTACATATATACCCCTGCATTATGCTCCAATTACAAATTCATACCCACTATTTGAACAATTACATCCACACCCAAAATCGTTGACCAACATTAAAGTTTCATTTTTCAAAAAAAAGAAAAGATAAAATAAATAGTAAAATAAAAAATAATGGAAAAATAAAATTACAATTGTAAGTTTTATTACAGTATAGCCCCTTATGTTTTAAACTTGATAAAATATACCCAATTTTAAATTTTGTTCATACTATCATCCAAAAACATATCCAAAATCAACCTCAAATTATTTAAAATTTGTGAAACTCCTACATTTAATTATTTAGTTAAGAAAAGGAGAAAACATTTAAAATTTAAAAATGGCGAGTCTTGGCCTTCCGCCAGAGCTTTCCATAGAAGCTCCATTCGAGCTTCCATGGAGTTACGAATGGAGCTCCATTCAGAATTCCCATGGAAGCTCGAACGAGCTTCTTCCATTAAAAAAATAAAAGAAAAAGATGTAGGAAGAGGAGAGCTTCAATGGAATGTCAAATTGGGCATCCATGGATGATTGGTTTCACTTTAGAGCACTCTAATGGAGGTCCGTGGTGGTGTGGTGAAGATTCCATGGTGGTTCTTCGTGGTCGAGGTTCGTGGTAGTGTGAAGAAGGGTGGAGGAGATGGTGGTGGAAGTAAAGTGGGGAGTTTTGGAGAAGAAGGTAAAATTGGGGGTTTAAAATGTGAAGTAAAGAACTTAATTAGATGGAATGATTTAAATGAAATGATAAAAAGAAAAGAAAATTAAAGATAATGATAAAATAAAATAAAAAGAGGGAATATTTGACTTATTGGGTTTATATGTAATTACTTTGAAAACGTAAGGGAGTGTTTTGTAATTGTTCAAACAAAGGTATCAATCTGTAAAGTGGCAATCTTTATGTGGGGTGGGTTTTGTAATTATACATACATACATACATACATACATACATACATACATACATATGTGTGTGTGTGTGTGTGTGTGTGAATTACATTTACTCTCCCTAATAAATTTCGTAATAACAACGGGGTCCTGACATATTTGGATAAATCAACTGTGGTCTTTAGTCGTAATACGTCTTCAGAGAGAATTGAGGAGGTCAGAGGGTGTCTGGATGTGAGAGTGGTTGATAAACATGATAAGTATTTAGGTTTGCCAACATAAATGGGTCGATCTAAGAAAGAAGTTTTAGTCACGTGAGAGAGTGTGGAGTAGGACTCAGGGTTTTGGAGAGAAGTTTTTGTCAAAAGGTGGAAAAGAAGTTTTGATCAAATCTATGCTTCAATCTATTCCTACTTATGTGATGAGTTTCTTTAGGTTGCTTGATTACCTTCTTTGTGAGATCGAGTCAAAATTTCTAAGTTTTGGTGGGCATGGTTAGAGGGATCGAATCATTGGGTGGAGGATTCTTTGTGTGGTAGTAAACGGATGGAGGTAGGGTTTTCGGATTTGCGGTCTTTTAATCTTCGTATGTTCGGCAAATGTGTTGGCGATTATTCATTTTCCGAATTCTTTGTCGAAATGGATTTTCAAGGCTAAGTATTTTCTCATGATGATATTCTAAATATTTGTGCTAAATCAAATTCTTCTTTCACTTGGAAGAGTATTTGTAGTGCAATTGATCTTGTGAAACATGGTATCCGTTGGAGAATTGGGAATGGTGATAGTGTGGATATTTGGCATGATAATCGATCCTCGGATTATTTATTAAAACTTATTACCCCGGATATGTATGATCTCGGTTCCACTTCTCTTCTTTGATTTCTAATGATGCATGGGATATTGATTTATTGCATATGTTATTTTGGGAGGATGATATTGATGCTATTTTGCAAATTCCTGTGTCCCAGTTTGATGCGGTTTCAGATTAGCGTGTTTGGCATTATAGTAAGAGTGGGTTTTATTCGGTAAAATCGGCTTACTATTTGGCTCGGTATTTGAAATCTGTTGTGAGTAGGGCTGCTAGGGGAAGTGGTAGTATGATCAATGTTCGCAATTGGGATTTTGTTTGGTCTTTGAGGTTACCTAGTAAGATTAAAAAATTATGGAGACTTTATGTGGGGGTTTTTCTTTTCTTTTTTTTTCATTTCAAGCATCGTACATCGGTGATGTGGGTTTGAATTTTTTCTTTGGGATTGTGGTGATGAAACTATTTTACATGTGTTTCGAGATTGTCATTTCGCCAGATTGTTTGGGCTTTATCTCTTTTCTCAAATGTTGTTGTTCATGATTTTAGAATTGTGGGATTGGTTTTTGCCTGCTCCAAGGCTACAAGAGGAATTCGAGTTTTTTATATGCTTATGTTGGCGGATATGGTACAGCAGGAACAGTACTATACATGAAGGCAAGCGCAAGTTCCTAGATCAGATTTTACAGTTTGTTGCGCGATTTATGCTCCAAGTTCAAGAGGCGCAGCTACTTAATACTCATCCACGGCCTACAAAACATTTTGTCTCTGGCGTACCACCAAGTGTTGATCAAATCAAAATTAATTTTGATGCTTCCGTGTTAAATACCCCCTTCAATCAAGTTAGGTGTTGTGGCTCGCAATCATGATGGTGAAGTTTTAGCTTGGAGTAGAGGAGGATGCTACCTTCAGAACCGGAATTAGTCAAGAATATGCACCTGCCTAGCTATCCAACTCGCCAATACCCATGTAAGGCAAGTTACTATCAAGGGATTATTTACGATTATCCGTGCATTACTGCCTTCGCTTGACTTTTGAATGCGGGACTACTTCGATGAAATTCGCCATTTATGTTTGTTTTTTGAAGATGTATCTTTTCATTATATTCGTAGACTTGGTAATTCTTTAGCTCATTTGCTCTCACGCAACTTTAGTTTTGATGACGATGGAGGGATGGTTTTACCTTCTAATATTTCTATGCAATGGTTGGAATTTGTTGAGTTGATAATGAAATATGTTTACTTGATAAAAAAAAAACCATTAAGGAAAAAAGAAATGTAGTTTTGTGCATTTATACGTAACTCACGATTAATTTGAGCGTATCAGACGTGCTGCACCTACGAAATTCATATTAATCCGACATTCCTTATTTATAAAACCGAGTTTTTGACGGATTAACCACTTGTATTAGTTGAAATAAACAGATAACCATTTTGTATTATTTTTTAAAGGCACCTTTTGAAAAGCACACAGGGTAAATCGGGTTTAAATTAACTAATACAGTGGGTTAATCGGCTCTTGATGACAAATGGGGGTAAATTGCAAAAAACCTCATAAAACCACTTCTTACTCCTTCCGTGCTTTAGGAATTGAAGATTTTACCATAACGGTTTGAATATTAATTCGTGGTCAAAGTTGAATTTTGTGACCGTAAAAAGTCAAAACTGGACAACTTCTAAAGCACGGAATGAGTATCTCCATACATACCATACCCGTATTTGAAATCATTTATATCCATATCCATTTATCCGCACCCGTACAAATTAGTTCCCGGTATAGATGAAACTTATTCGGGCTTTTCTATTCCCAGGTCGACTACGTACCGATCTGAATGCAGGTCTCCGTTAGATATTTGCCACGTGGCATTGAATTCAATCTAATACATCCGCTTTGGTTCAAGTCATTTTTAAATAAATTGCACGATTGTTATAAATTATTTTTTAATAACTAAAAATCCCAAAAAAAAATACGAAATGACTATAATACCCTTATGATATAATTGTTTTTATTAAGAAAAACATATATAATAAATATTTTAGTGCTGTAAAATTACTAATATAACCCCTAAATCAATTAAACGTGAACAACGACTTGCCATGGGAAGAACACGCCCAAAATTCTGCAAGTATCAATTCTCCGATGAAGAACCCTAATTGTTCATATAAACAAATCCCAAAATTCGCCGGAAGGAGCAAGAGCGCTTGTCAAATTCCCAAACTGATCAACACCTAGCTCTTTGGATGAAAAAGTAACATGCAATTTTATTGTCACGTTCTTGTGAGATATCTTCCATACATGCCGTGTCCGGAGGAAATTAAAGAAAATAGAAAACGGCAAAACATGCTTGGCAGGGCAGGAGCTTCAAATTTCAAGAAGGATGAAAGAAAACAGAGAGCTTTAGATCACGACCACTGAATGAAAGAGCACCCATGGACATAGCATTAATTATGGAGACATGGCGATTAGCAATGGATCTGGAAAAGTTTGAGGTTCAATTGATTTGTGAAATTAGGGCTAATGAATGGTATAATTTTAAGATTGGATATAATGAAATTTAATTAATTTTATTTAATAAATTTGAATAGGGATATAACTGTACATCCATATTATAGTATTAAAATATAATGAAATCCATCCATCCTTCCATATATATATATATTATGTAAAGCACGAGGGGCTAAACCCCACCAGATTAATTCAATCCTATGTGAAATTTTGTAGAATTAGTTGTATTTTAGCCAGTATATATTTTATTGTTATTTTTGGTATGTTGTCTACATATATAGTTTTTATTAAATCTCATATAACTTTATCTACAAAAATCCGAAAAATATTTTGAACATATATTTGAATTCGTCGTGACAAGACGAATCCATAGACACCAATCTTGAATAGTATTATTTCAAGAAATTATTTTATTTATTAAAATAAAATATAAATTTATTAAATAAGATAAAATGAATTAATGGAAATTTAAAAATAGAGTATTTATTAAATAAATTCAATCTACGTGAAATTTTGTGGAATTAGTTGCATTTTCAACCAGTATATCTTCCACTATTTATTTTTTGTATGTTGGCTGCATATATAGTTTTTATTAAGTCTTATATAAATTTATTGTACAAAACTCCGAAAAATATTGTGAACATATATTTGAATTCACCGTGACAAGACGAATCTATGGACACCAATCTAGATTATTATTATTAATTAAATAAATTATTTTATTCACTAAAATAAAATATATATTTATTAAAGAAGATAAAATGAAATAATAGAATTTAAAAAATAGAGCATTTATTAAATATTTAATACTCCACCCATCTATTAAACAATAAATTAATAGATATTTAGATTTTAATTATAAATTTTGATTCTACTGCTGAGCAAAGTCCTAATATAAGTAGAATTTTGTTCCATGATGTTTTATCAGGTTAAACATGAGGCAGAGGCTAATGTTTTAGCGCTCAGATTATCAGTTGGGTGTTCTTATATAATATAACTAGAACGTGAGCGTGTCATTGTGGCATCTAATTACAAATAATAATAAAGGTATATGAAGGTAAGTGCAACCGTTGTTTCGATAACTAATTATCTTTTTAGTAATTATCTTTTAGTTGAATTAAGATTTTGGATAGTGAATTGATCTGCTCCAATATGATTAAAGAAGATGGAGAAGAAATATTGGTTATCGTTGTTTTTTTTCCTTTAATGATGAATTGATTTTGTTGGAGTTCGCTAGGTTTTGAATTTATCGAGATGACATATTGAGATTTTTTAATGATGAATTGATTCTGTTGTGGTTGATTTAGGGCTTGAAATTTAATTAGAGAAGACAAATTGAGTTTTTTTTAATGATGAATTGATTTTGTTGGAGTTGCGAATTAGAATGAATAAAACATATTGGTTTTTTTATAATTAAAGTCTAATTTACATGTGTATCACAAATAGGTTCAATTTAACTTAAATTAAGATTCAATCGCACAACTCTAATAGTGCACTTATATATATAAATAAATACCAGCATTTACGTAACACACTACGTGTGTTAAGGGTTTTTATATAAACCAATGAATCTGTGATTGGAAAAAAAGAGAAAATATTAAAAAATAATAAATAAAAGGGAGAAACTTACGCCAATGGGATTCGAACCCTGCACCTTCTACTGAAACAATAACAAATGTAATGCACTGCATTCAAATCAATTAGTAAGATCAACGAATGAGATTTAAATCAATTACAAACTTAGCAACTTTTGAATTATTATACTACTTTGAATATAATCATATATAAAGTTGATGCATGGGCTAAATCCACTGTGATTCATTCAAATTCCAAACCATCCCACGTTAAATGTTGATACGGTTGAGCAGAGTCCGAATAGGAGGACGTATTAGTGTTGTTGCTAGGGATCATGAGGGCAATGTTTTTGCTTGGTGATTTTTTTTTTTTTTTTTTTTTATGTTTTATGGTTGCTAAAAATGCGGAAGGTTGGCACCAAATTAAGAACAAAATTTGTTCGAGATTTTGAGTAGCAACATGTAGTAATTGAAATGGATTGTTATTTGGTGATTAGATCTCTTAAATCGACAAATTTTAGCTTTGCCCCTTTATTTCACTTTTCAAAGAAATTCAGGTATTTGATGGAGAATTAAGCTTTGCCAAGTTAAACGTGAGGGTAACGCTTAGCACATATATTATCGGTGTTCTTATGATGATATCGTTGGTATATCAGATTATCCACATCAAGATCGCTTTTAGCATATATTTTTATAGTGGTATATATGTTACTAGACATGCTTTTTTCATTTCCGTGATATAGAAGAGATACATGAGCTAATTGGTGGTTGATCTTTACATGTCTATCAACAACATTTTACACGTGAAGACTTTCAAGTTCCTTTTCTTTATGTATAAGATCTCGATCAGAGGATGAGGTATAAGGGTTCTCTTCTCTACGATCTCGCCCGTATGATCGGTTCTATCCAACCCGAATTCAACCCAAAAATAAATAATGAAGTTCGGCCCGCCTAGCATATACCAACCCGTTCCACACCTTTGTTACAAGACCCGAACGCAATATTTTATGATTAAGTTAGTAAAATGTACATTTTTCTCCGATCGGGGAGGGGGTTCTGCATATACTCTCTAGGCGGGGAAACTCTCTTCGATCTTCGCTCTACTTTCTTGATCCATAACGGGTCTGGGAAACTGATACTCTCTAGGTGGGAAAACTCAATTCGATCTTCTCTCTACTTTCTTGATCTCCATAACGAGCCGGGAAGGGGGATCAGCTTATACTCTCTAGGTGGAGAAAATGTCTTCGATCTTCTCTGTACTTTATTGATCTCCATGACGGGCCGGTTGGGTGGGACAACCGTACCATGTGAAATTATGTTTGTAGAATAATAATTTTTGTGTCTTTGGTGGGGTGACGCATACCACCGCAGGGTTGTTGGGAACCGGTGGGTTGGAAAAAAACAACCGTAATATGTGAAATTAAGTTTGTATGTATGTATGTATGTATGTATATGTATATATATATATATATATATATATATATATATATATATATATATATATATATATATATTTTTATTTATTTATTTTTTTTTTTGTGTGTGTGTGTGTGGGGTGACCACATACCACCATATTGTTTGGAATAATCCTATTGATTGTATACTTTGTATTTTATTTTGGTTTCGCTTGAGAGATAATTTTAAAAAACATGTTTTATTTTTTGAATAAATTAATTATATTATATGGGCTCACTCGTGATCGAACCTCTTGTATGTAAAAGTTAAAAAAAAATGTGTTTGTTACTAATTAATGTGTTTACGGTATGACCTTATTTTACATTTTTCTATAGTTAACATAAATAAACACTTAATGTTATAATATCGAATGAATACCGACCGACACCACGATCAACGTTATTCACATAAATTTAACTACCTTATTTTCTCGATTAATTTATTTTAACACCCTTTATATTTATTATTAAAATTAACTATATCAAAGATCGCCAATGGTTAAGATTAAGATAATATAAATTACAAGATCGCATTTAATACCAATTCGATTGACATTTAACGTAAGACCAAGATATAAGCTCAAGACGCAATTCGAAAATGTCAACTTATTCTCCAAGATTGTTTTTTGTCCGCTCATAAAACTTGATTTGACCTTACACTGGATTTGTCAAGTAAATCTAGCTAAATATCTATAAATATATCTATCCTAGTAAAGAGTAAAGACTAAAGAAGCAACTCTTTGCAACACAGTGAATTCTTATCAACAATTAAGCGAATAAGACCATCAAACATATTTTGCATGCATGCACCACTGAGAATTCTTCCTCTCTTTTTCTCTGTCTGAGCTTTAAATCCTCCTTTACACCAAATGGCTTTACTAAAAGCGTGCTTTTATTTCCTTTTACCCTTTAAATGATACACTAAAAGGACAAATGGATATTGCATTTGACCAACCAAAAGAGCTAGCGACTGTAAATGTATATCCAATCCAGCAGTATCTTACGTATGTATATATCACATTGATTTCCACGAGAAACAAGGAAATAGTCTCGTCTTTTCTCGTCTCCTCCTTGCGTCGGATTACACTGAAATTAAAAGTATTTAGTTTTAGCATTATGAAAGCGTGTTTTCATTGCTACAAATGGGAAGGAAAACTACGTTGATAGTATTGAGGACACTTGATTTATCAGATAGAAATCATGGCAGCTTTATCATCCAGTGACTTTCTTATGAGGAACCCTTTTTAACAATCCGGTTGTAGTTTAGCTGCAAGGAAAACCTCATTGTGTATTTTCGAAGTACAAAGAAAGGGTCATTGATATAACAGTTACTGCTACCGATTACAAAACAAAAATAGAAACAAAAATTATTCTGATTTAATACTAGACGAGGCAATAGAGTGTCCACTTCCTTAAGCTGAATTTGCACGCCTTTATAAGCTTCAGCAATCAGCCCCAAGGTACAACATCCAACTTCAACAACTACAAGTAGTGCAATAGTCAAGTTCATTTGAACTTCAATGGTGAAGAAACTCTCAAGTAATGAATGCAAAATAAAGTAGAGGAGGAGAAGAGTAAGGCCAGAAGTGTGTCTTCCTCAAATGAGAGATGTGGTACCACGTAACATAAAATTTGCACCATATAATCCAAAATAAAATGGATGTCATGAGAGCAATTAACAACAACTACATTTCCAAAATTGATATCAATAATATAGTTGTTACTTCAGGTATGATATTCGGTATGCGGTGCATGCACTTGACTCATTTCAAAATAAAAGATTGATAAAAAGTCGATCCCTATGTTGGATTGATCAATGAATTCCATGAAATTATTCCATCAGAAGAGGCACCATACCATTTTATAGCTTCTCAGAAATTAAAAATTTAGAAAATCTATATAAAATACATTTATCTCCACCAAATAAGAAAAGTTGTTTTTCCTCACATTTTCCAAGTGAAATCTTATTTTCCCTATTTTTTTCTTTTCACCATTTTCCTCAAACCAAATGAAGCTTTACGACGGCAAACATTTTTATTTTGGGAAATTAAAACAGTCCACCTAATAAAAATGTGGGATATATTATCATCAGTCATCACCCAAGTAAATATAGGTAATGGGCTAAAATGGCCATTGTTTCCTTCCATCACATTAATTGCAATCAAAGTGAGATCGATTGATACAATTGACTTATTAATCGGAGTAGCTACTTTAAAAACAAAATCAAGTGACTATTCTGGTATGATGTTGATCATCATTCAACGTACATCGAGGACAAAACATATGGGATAGAACTTTGATTTGGTAAAGTAAAGATAGAAATGTTCTTACTTCTTAGACTACCATCAGAGGTCAAAAGTGCATATAAACCCGATGGGAATGGAATAGGTCCAAGAACCCATCTTCGTCGGTGAAATGATACAAATTCTTCGCTAATGTAAGAGTGCATTTATATACGAGCCAATGCAATGTACCTTCCAAATTCCAATTAAAGAGGGGTCCTAGCTAGCAATTCAAACTAAAAAACCAAAGATGATTATCAAGTTCTATCTTCTGATCTTGCTAAGATAAACTAATTTGATGGGATGGAACTTGGAAATGAAGAGTGCATTATGATTTGCGAATACATATAGTATAGTATTGATTGATTCACCTGTAAAGTGGATTTGCTGATGGTAGCTAGGCCTAGGAGTATTGGATAATCAGGATGATTGCTCTAATCATAATAAAGAACATTTCAATGGTATGGTACATAGTGCATAGCAAGTGGTTCTTAGGAGTTAAGTAAAAGATTCTTCCGTCCACTAATTAATTTTATGAGATCACTTTTTCCATTTTCAGCTATTTGTGTACTATACTTTGTCTTTGTGATTTTCAAAGGTCATTTGAATTGATGGTGTAGCTACTCGAATTTTATAAATACGAACTAAGGAAAATATGACTCTCGTTAATTTGTGAGCTTGTAAATTTGTCTAAACTGACTTTTAAAAATATAAAGACGTAGTTCGACGCCAGGCGTCTTATACTGACATGAAAATTTTAATTCTAAACCGAACTAGTAAAATAATGCAAAGTAACTTGAAAATCATAAAAGTTTGAGTACGCTTATAAATCATGAAACTAAAATGGTAAAGACGCCTGTAAAGATCATCGCCCAAGAAAGATTATCGCCCGACGCCCACTCCAAAAGCTCGGCTTCAAATACTTAAAATTGATATTTTAGAAAGGGTCACCGCGACCGATCGAAGCAAAGCTCCATGCACGTGCCATGACTTAAAGTTCTATCTTCATGTCTTTTAAATCTTTTAATCTTAATTAATGCAATGCAACCTATGACCTGACTTGACTCTATTCAAACTCTGAACTTGAACTTGAACTTGTTATTCTTTAAAACTCTTTAACTTGAACTTGAAACTTACTCTTGAAACGTCTTAAAATCTTAACATGATCGCATTTCACTTGGCATCGCAAGGTCCTACCCTAGCCCATGGTGGTCTCTTAAAACTCTTAAAACACGACTAGAGGCACTAATCACACTTTAGTCGATACTTTTGAAATTGCCACAAATGCTTAGGGCAAAGGCTCACGAGTCCTAACTTTTCCTTAACTTTAAAACTTGCATTACTTTAAACTCTTAACATCTTTTAACGAAATGCACGTTCTCTAAACTCTAACTCATGAACGAATGAATCCATGGTGTGCATAATATTACATAGAATAGACAATAGACAAAGACATGCAATACAGTTCACCACACAAGCAATTTAATTGAAGAGAACTAACCGAAACAAACATGGACTATGATAACATGGATATGATATTGATAATTAACATGCACATAGATGACTCTATTATATGTGAGGCAAAATGCATAAGAGTTGATGACCATTCTGTATCTTCGCACATATCCAACTAACATGCAAGGTCTAACCATAAACTTTCCAATATATATACAAACAAAAGTTTCTGCTTTGCAAATTGTAACCACAATTAATCATGAACACCAGAAGATCGAACTCGGTCGTACTCTCACAAATTCCTTTTCCAGAAAACTCAGCAGCATATGACTATCACTAATTCCTACATCGAACAAGCATAAATCATAATTTTCAAGCTACATGATACTAGAAACTTTAATCCAAGCAAATTGCATACAAAATAACGTATATTTCTAACAATTAACACACAAACGTGACTAAGCTTTAGGGGAACTTGCATACAACATAACTTATAATTCTAACAATTATCACATGAAGGAGTTCTAGGAAAACTTGCATCAATCACATATAAAAATTATTCACGCAAGATTTACATCATAAATATAAACATTTGTGATGCAAGTTCTAGGGGAACTTGCCTTGAGAGAACAAATACGAAAGGAGTTGAAAACGGAGTGGAAATCAGCTCTTTATTCGACAACAGATTCTGAATTACTGAACATCAACAAAGAAATCTGTCCGGTGAAGTATAGACAGGTTTGTTATGAATCTTATCTAAAAATAAGCTCGATCCAACGGTTAACGAACCGGAAATCGAGTTTAGAAGTTGGCTGCGCCTGGTAGAAAATCTACGCGCGAAAACAAAGTTTTTACTAAGGTTTTTCTTTGAAAATTCCTAAGGTTTTTGGGAGACTAAGGTTTTAATAAGGCTAAAAGATTTTGCCACAAAGTTAATATCGCTTAACTTTAAGGAAACAGTTTTGGTCAACAAACGTTTATTAACTCCGCTTAACGCTTCTCGTTTTCTAAAACGCCTAAATTAATACGAATTTTAAAATATATAGAGACAATATTAGTACAATCTCAAAATTAAATCTTCAATTTAGGTACAAATAACACCCATAAATTACGGGTTGTTTAGCATGAAATTAAATGGGAATATTCATTCGTTAAATATTTTTTGGACATTTGACATGTACCTTTTAACTCACTTCCTTCCAAGTTCCAACTCAACTGACCCGCGATCAATTATATTTCTTTTTCTACCCTAACCAGCCCCTATGTTTGATTTTTTCCAATTAAACTAACAAACTTAAATCAGTTAAACAATATTAAAACCAATCAAATAACTTTTAAAAAATAAACAAATCACTTATTCTTACACACCCTATATAATAATCTATAAACCCTACAAAATTTTAAATCTATACAAAATATTATTTTTTATAACTCACATTTAACACATTTACTGTCAACTAAAAAAGTTCTTTTAACTCAAATTTGTAACGCCATAAACTTAATTCCTCTGCTTCACATTTGCATTCAATTAAAATACGCAATGATATTTTTTACATTGATTAAGACAATCATTAGTTTATTATTTGTTAATGGTTTTGTAGTCTTCACCCTAGTGTTGGTGGGTATTAAAAATTGAAAGATAAATGATAAAGAATGGTTTAATTATGTTTAATAGGATATAATAAAATATGATTAGTAGTGGTATGTGAGGTTTTTTTGTATTTATAATTACTAAATCTATATATTATGTAAATCACAACGTGAATTTTATGAAATTAGTTGTATTTTAACCAAAGATATATTTCATCATATTTTAGACGTTGACTACATATATAGTTTTATTCAATCTCATATAACTTTATCTACAAAATTCAAAAAATATTTTGAATATATATTTGAATTCGCCATGACAAGCATTTAATCCATGTACACCAATCTTGAATCATACACCATATTCATTCACCCCACGTAATTTTGTAAAATTAGCTTATATTTAGCCAAGATTCATTTCCATCGATATTTTTGATGTTGATCAGATATATATAGCTTTTTATTAAATCTCATATAGCTTTATCTACAAAATTCTAAAATATTTTGAATATATATTTGAATTCGCCACATGACTTAATCCATAAAACACCAATCTTGCATACTATTATTAATTAAATAGATTATTTTATTCATTAAAGTTATATATAAATTTATTAGATAAGAAAAAAATGAAATAATAAAATTTTAAAAATAGAGCATTTATTAAATTAATTCAATCCTACGTGGAAGTTGTGAAATTAGTTGCATTTTCAACCAGTATATCTTTCATTGTTTATTTTTGTAAGTTGATCGATATATAGTTTTTATTAAATCTCATATAAACTTATCTACAAAACCCCGAAAAATATTTTGAACATATATTTGAATTCACCGTGACAAGAAGAATCCATGTACACCAATCTATATTATTATTATTAATTAAATTATTTTTTTGCTAAAATAAAATATAAATTTATTAAATAAGATAAAATAACCTAATGGAATTTTAAAATAAATCAGAGTTCGTAGGACGAGAACTTTATTCCATGAAGTTTTGTGAGGTTAAACGTGAGGCTAATGTTTTAGCACTTAGATTATCACTGGTATTTTATGATGATGTCGGTTTGGTAGATTTGTATTATCCATACCAAAATCAAGTATGGGAGCACATACCACTTCGTGGCATTGCCTCGATTAATTAATTTTGTCCTCCCATTTCTATTTATTATTAAATATAAACTATATCGCCACATCGCTACTAAATTTTGTTGAATTAGTTACATTTTTAGCCAAGACATCTTTCACTATTTATTTTTTTGTATATTGTTGCATATATAGTATAAATTTATATACAAAACTTCAAAAATATTTGAATCCAGAATATATTTTTCATACATGTTTACTAAGTTATGACAATTAACA